>BGPT01000743.1:428123-451072 GCA_003297045.1 Symbiodinium sp. clade C Y103
GGGGTTAAAAGGAGATCGCCCTATTTCGAAATCCTTTCAAATTCGTGGAAAAATTTGGGTCCGCAGTGTGCCAGAGGGATACAAGCCTTGGCTCCGAATATCGTGTTGGTGATCAGCAAGGTCAAGCTTCCGGAAGTAGACTCTAGGGGTGGTGGTTGCCGCAGTGGTGAACACCTGTTTTTTCTTCAAAGGTGGTCTGCAAACAGGCAAGTCTCTATCAGGAATCCACTGGGAATGTTATATAATGTATCCGGATGCAGTGCGCTAGGTCATCAAATATCCAGACAAAGCGATTCAAGAGTCAGTCAGCGGCAAAGACTCATTCCAATGCGAGCGGTTTGCCAACACCGGCGTCTTGTCAGACAAAGGCCGAGGCGCCAATCATATCAAACAATTAAAGGACAGGTAGTTGGACCACGACTCTAATTCGCTGTATGAACTTTTGCATTTTTAATGCTTTGATATTATTTTATATGAAAGAATCATGGTACATCATCATGGTTGGGGGCTGGGTTTGGGGGGTGGCGCAATAATGTTCTTTCGTTTTCGTCTAATTTAATACTTGTGTTGTGATGCGACGTTAAGAATTTTCTTCGCAGAACTTAACTCCTGAGGCAAACGTGCGAACTTGCTTCCAGAATTTCAGACGCTGTTGATGTTGCGTCAGCCAAACGGTTGTTATGTACGTCAAAAAAATTATTATGTGATACCAATAGTACCGCACGAGGCGGTGGCGGAAGTTTCAGAATAGGAAATCTCTCGGAGAGGTTCGTTAATCTGAGTCATGGATGGCAGAGCAGATCCACTAATAGATCACAAGGTGGTTGCAGCGTCGGCCTATCTATCTATCTATGTATTTGCCTGGCTAACTAACTAACTCACTAACCGATTAACTCACTAACTAACTGACTAACAAACTAACAAACTAACCGACTAACTGATTCACTAACTAACTGACTAATTGACTAACCGACTAACCGATTTACTGACTAACTGACTAACTGACTAACTGACTACCTAACTAACTAACTAACTAGCTAACTGGGCGGCACATCTGTTAAATGATAACGCAAGTGTCCTAAGGTAAGCTAACTGACTCACTGACTAGCTAACTAACTAACTGACTAACTAGCTGACTAACAAACAAACTAATTGACTAACTGACCAACTGAGTAACTGACAAACTGACTGACTCACTGACTAACTAACTAACAAAGTCGTTAATTTGTTAAGTGGTTAAGTTGTTAAGTTGTTAAATTGTGAAGTTGTTCAATTGTTAAGTGGTTAAGTTGTTAAATTGTCAGTTCAGTTTGTTAACTGACATCTCAAAATTTGCTTAAAATCCTCAATTTTTAACACTTTTGACATGTAAATGTGCTTCGCGCCACAACGGCGTGCACTTTTTCGACATCTCAACTTCCAAAAGTGGTCCGAACGTGTGGTGTTTTTAACATTTTTACTTCCAAATGTGCTTCGCGCCACAAGGCCGTGCACTTTTTCCACATCTCAACTTCCAAAAGTTGTCCGAGACCGACAGTTTTTAACACGTTTTATTTCCAAATGTGCTTAGCGCCACAGCGCCGTGCACTTTTTCTGCATCTCAACTTTTTACTTCCAAATGTGCTTCGCGCCACAACGCCGTGCACTCTTTCCACATCACAAATTTCCAAAAGTGCTCCGAGACCGTAAGTTTTTAACACTTTTTACTTCCAAATGTGCTTCGGGCCACAACGGCGTGCAGTTTTTCATCTCTCATCTCCCCAGATGTCTCCGCACCCGCCGCTTTAGCGACCCTACTTTTCGACCCTCCGGAGCCACAAAACATTGGAAAAACACAGTGTTTCGCGACTTTCCCACCTTTTCGCACGCCTGCATCTCTTCTCTTCCGACTTTCTCATCTCTTATCTTCTCTCTTCTGACTTTCTTCATCTTCTGACTTTCTTCATGGCTGAGCTCTTCACATCTTGGCTCTTCTCACCTCTGCTTTTCAACTGTCCATATTGTCGGATGTTTCACTCCCTTCTAAATTTCCTTCGATCAAAGAGTTACCTTACGGCACCCCAAGGGTTAAGGGTTGTTATATCTTACATCTTACATCGGGAGAAATGGTGTTACGTTATATGGAAGAATCGTGTTACAGCACCCCAAAGAACTTGGGACACATGAATCCTGTCTCCTTCTTGAGCCACTTGACCAAATCTGCAATAGAAATCGAGAATATTGAGGCCAATGAATCAAGCATATCTAATTCAACGTTTCTAAAATGTATGTTGTACGAGGTGTCCAGGCATCTTGCTGGGATCAAGTTAGATGACCCCCATGTATACCTGGATTTTCATTCTCTCGTCTCTTTCATTGAAACAGAATGTGGTTAAAATTATTGGTTCAAACCTCTTGGAAATGTATATCTGCATTCGGTGGACACCCNCATTGAAACAGAATGTGGTTAAAATTATTGGTTCAAACCTCTTGGAAATGTATATCTGCATTCGGTGGACACCCCCCTTACTATACATTAGTTGTCAGCGGGGATTACAATAATATACTTGTAGCTTAAATATTTTAATTCGTGCTAAAATTAAATACCAAAAAATACCTAATTCGCAATTTGGTCAAAAAAGAATAGAATACAAAATACATAAAATAGCTTAGTGCCAAACAACATGTTGATCTTTGAATATTGTCAAATAAAAAACCACTTCAGGAAATCAAATTCCAAAGGCCCATTTGCAATCGCAAAATCTTTCGATTGGGTATTTATTGTTTGGTGTTCCTTGCTTACATGTTGTGCGTCCTGCCTTTCGATTCCCTTTTCCAATGCCAGGCTTGTCTGCACTCTGCACGACACATTGTTTTCTTTTTCTCTTGTGGCCAATTTTCCGAATGCCAAGCGTTTTTGTTTCGTTTCTTTTTGATGCGCTTTGATCTTGTATCTCCAAAAATCCAGCTAGTTTTGTTGATCCATGCTTGTCTGGCTTTGACTGTCTGCTTTTTTGTGGTCAAAATGCGGAAGCTTGCATGGATTGCAACAAGTCGAAAATTCTCGCAAGGAGGTGAGCTTAAATGCAATCGTGACCCCATGCGCATAATTAATCAAAGACTGGGCTCTACCTAGCCTCCTAGCTTCCAGGTCTTTGTCTCCATTCTTTTTGGCACAAGCCTGATCTCAAAATTCCACTGCCAATCTCGTCGGACGGTTGCAAAAAATAGCAATATTGCGAACGAGATCTCTGAACGCTTTTTCACATCCTGCATATCCCTTCAAGACAAGAAAGCGATGTATAAGACCTTTCATTTGGTGCAAACATTGCAGCTATTGTGTGGGTGTTGTTGCAAAGATAGAAAGCACCTAATTTGCTTGGAGAACAAATGAAGGGGCAAGCATGCATGGCATGTAAGTCTCAACATTTGCTGCTCCTGAAATGCGGCACCGGGTTTGCGTCGTTAGGCACTGAATAGAACTGGTCGATCATGCGAACCAGCTGTGGAAAATTTCCGAGCGGCACAATTTGTGCCGCTGACACCAAGAACACCTGATCAACCCTGGTCAACTTGGCCAGCGCAGCTGGCACTTAGTGTGCTCAGCGGACAACCGACCGGTGAAAATTGCCGTGCGGGACAGATTTGGCCACCCCTGTTGGCCGCCTTAGGCGGACAACCGGCTATTGAAAATGCGATGAAATTTGAGACCTGCACAGCCAACGCTCACACATATTAACTCTTATCTGTAGCAATCACCTCACAACGGACTGGCCATCTTGGGGCTGGCATCCGGGAGTGGCACAGCATCCGCCGGTTTCTTTTGCGTCTGTGTTTCCATCTGGGATGCTGCCGAAGAGGTCGCAGGTGCAGACATCCAAGCTGCAGTCTCTGCCAAAATAGCAGACTCACATCCAGTCACCATGCTGGAGATGTTCTCAACTGAAGCTTGCTCAACACCTGACAGCTATATGTGATATCATGCAGCGCGATTGCTGGCGCAATTCGGCTGGACGAGCAAGAGGGAATTGGGGCACTGACGACTGTGAAAATTTAACCCATAGCCCTACTAGAGGCTCTGAGACCAACCCAATTGGAAATTTGGCAGTATGCATTTTGCCGTGTCATACCTGCCTGGCAGGGCGAAACATCGTCAGTCATGACTAACCATGCGAACAACATCATGGGATTGTCACCGCACCACTAGATTCACTAGATACTACCAAGGTGCTGTAGCGCAGGAGTTGGTGGGCTGCGACCCAAATTAGACAATGGTTTGGTAAAAACCAAATGACAAATTACTTTACTTCGGGTGATCCCCACCTTGACACACTGCTCTGACATAGTTTCTGACATCATGTGGAAGTATGCATGGTACATGTTTTTTGACATTCTTTCTGGCATTCTGATTCTATCTGACATTATGACATTCTTTCTGGCATTCTATCTGGCATGTATTCGGGTCCACACGCCCCCCACTCCATCTGGAGCTGGCACGATGTAAGCGAGTGCAGCAAGGAGGAAGCAGGGAGGCGCATGAGGAGGAGGAGGAAGAAGAAGAAGAAAAAGAAGAAGGCGAGTTGCACCTTTGTTAAAATCTAGAGACCCTCACTTGGCAGGTGGGGAAACATCTTATCCCGCCAATTTGAACGCGGAGTCTGAGGTGAGTCCAGCACAAAAAGAATCACACCATCCCGATCATCCAGATCCCGGCACAGCGGCAAGCGGCCTGTAAGGCTTCTCCACCAGGTGAGTTTTTGCTCCAAAGCTTGAACAGTCCAGGTGTGACGTGTGGACTTCCGCTTGTAGTCCTCGAAATCGCTCCACGCGGAACAGCAACCACCAAATGAAACTGTGACGGTGAGCCCAGCTTTGAAGCCCATGAAAGAAAAGACGGTACCCATGACGGTGAAACACACCACTGCCATGTGGAACCCAACGGCAAGTTTTGCGTTCATCGGGATCCTCCGCTTGCAAAACTCTATCGCCTTTCTGACCCGCCATTCCACATACTGGGAAGGAGGAACGGGCGACATGAAGTCATCCCGGTTCTCATCTAGGCTTCCCTCAGCTCAAAAACAGCCGGCTATTACACACTGTATACTGCTGTGGCATGCTATGAAGATTAAAAAAAAATGAAAAGAATTTCTTTTGACAGGAGGTGATCTGCAGCCCCAAGACATGCCAGAAAGTCAAATAGTTTTTGCAACACGTGATTCTGGCATTGATTGCGCTAGAAAAAGAACAGCAGCCTTGCAACAACGAATGTGGCAGCATTGTGGCACGCCTTTTGCAGGTAAAGTGTTATGGAGGTTTAGCAACTGTTTCCACATGTTTCCACAGAATGCATATTCTGCAACAACGTGATGCTGCCCTCGCCCCTCGGGCACAACACGCCACACCAACCGCAATCTGCACCAACAAGCCGATAAAAAAAAGATAAAGTGGCTCCTAAAACAAGTTCCATGCTTCCAAACCAGAAAAAAAGGAAACAACTTGGAGTTCGTTGGCCATGGGCCAGCGTAGAACCAAAATGCTTGATAAACTTTGCCCCCGCAGATTGACATCGTGTCCATGTTGTGAAAATTAAATTCGAGATGGTGTGGCTGTGGCTACTAGAACCTGTGCAGACTAGGGTTGAAATAGCAGAAGAGCAGCAGGATGACCAACCCGACAAAACCGCTCACAAATGAACTGGTTGCCGCCGCGAAATTCCAAGCAAGACTTTGCACATGAAAGTCAAGACTGAGTTAGCACTTACAACGCCAGCTGTGGAGCCTTCATCAAATTATCCAATACTTTAAAAGCACACCCATATTATCTTCAACCTAAACCACATCAAGGCCGTGCAATTCTGACTCAAATTAAACACATCGCTGAACATTCATGACATAGCATGACACCATTGACATCAAAATAATTGACTCAGCCCCTAGCAACTTCGCGATCACCGTCTTCCAGATCGTTATCAGCTTTCCGGAGGATCACTTCATCGGGGCAATCTCTTTCTTTCCGGTCAAGCTTCGTTCGCATCCAGTTTTTCTCAAAGGCAGTGCTTTCCAAATCTGCTGCGCTCAAAACAGCATAGCGCCAGCAGCAAATCTCTTCTCGGAAAGCGACTTCAGGATCCGAAATATCTGAAGTTGCTGTGATGGCAAAGCGATCCACCCTGCATTCAACATTTTCCACAGGCTGACGAGTCCGAAACTTTTCCTTCTGACAACTACATTCCAAAAGAAAACATCAACCATCGCGAACCTGAAAAAATAACTTGGAAGAATTTAATACTTTCCAAGGAACATGTCATGAACATTGAATATTCAGAATATTCATGAATCATGTCCAATAACTCTAATATCCAGCTGCAATGTTAAAGCAGCCTGATAGGCCCAGCGGCCCACCTGCCTGGTTCTGTATCGCCAAATCAATCCTTTCAATTGACAGGCGTGCAACCGAAGCTGTTGCCAACGTGCCCTCGTATTGAGCAAGGAATCATAAGCAACACAAATAGTGGCACTTGCGGCCAGCACTAGAGTGGCTGTGTCAAATCTGCTCGCCCAAGCTGATTCGTCTGCAATAATGGTAAACATGGCAGCAATGAAGATGATGCACCAGCCAATAAACAGTTGCAAACTGGTCACAATTTTGCATTGCCGTTTGTAATTGTCTGCCATCAGCATTGCCACCTTGTAGTCCTTCCAAGCTTGCTTCAGCAACGGTCTTGCTTCCACAGGATTGCGTTGTGGAAGGCGGTTGGCAGTGGCGAGCGCCCTCACCTTTTTTCCAACAACTTCCTGCAGCGCTGTATCTCTTAACCCGCAAATCAAGAAGCAGCGGTGGTCCATGAATGGATGCGCCACCCTTGAGGAGATTTGATCCAAGTCTTCACGTCTTTATTATATTTACCGACCTAAATACTAAATTCACCAAAGTTCTCCCTCTAGCTCGTTATTGGGTGAACCTCTTCAAATGGGTTTCTACCAGCGTCAGGGTTACAGCATACTGAACTGACCCTTTTCATGTCCTGCATATCCTCATGCAAGTTCACGAAATAGGTCTTGGGCGAGGTGAAAACCAAACGAGTGCTCAGGATCATCGACTCAATCATCGGGGCGTATTTCTGCAATGCCTTTGGCTGCGGTTTGGTGGATTTCTAGAGTACTGTACTGTCAGAAGCTCAGGAAAATATGCTGATTAAAGCAACGTACAAGCGGGAAATTGAAGGAATGCGCTCAAGCAGTAACTCGCGCCTACAAAAGCAAAACAAATCAAAACGAACTGCTTTGGGCGCATCCTGGATGCTTGCTCGTCCATGGCTTTTCTTGCTTGCGTCTTTACCTCTTGCGCTTGCTTTCCCACGCCCTTGTCTTCCCGTGATTCTTTCTGCTCCTTGTTCTCCTTGTTCTTCTTGTTCTTGTCGCTGGAATCTTTGGTATGTTTGGTCGCCTCTTTTGGTTTTTGTCTGTCATCAGTGCGCTCCAAAACTTCTGCCCCAACCCCAAAGTCTCTTGCCTTCGGCTTCGGTGGGTCAAGGGGTGACGCTGGTGATGCTTCAGGGTCACAAGTTTCATCTGGAACCTTCTCCTCTGGAGTCTTCGGCTTGTTCTTTTCTATATTCTTGCTCTTCCTGGTCGTCTTCTGCTGTGACTGTGACTTTCTCTTTTGCGGATCAGGATTCTTTGCCGCAGGCGGTTTCTTCTGCTTCTCTGAGTTCTCTGTGTCTTCCGCAAGCGTAGGTGGAAACTTTTCTGGCTGGTCATGACTTGTGTTGGTCTCCTCGCTTTCCTCGGTCTCCTCGGCTCTGCTTGGGGGTTCCTTCTGTTTCTCTGAGTTCTCTGGGTCTTGCCGCTGCGTGTTGGTCTCCTCCTCGGCCTTTTTCGTTTTCTCCCTCTCATGCTGCTGTAAAACCTCATGGATGTGCTGATAAGTCTCCTCCGCCAAGAAACGCGCCAAGGCCGACCTTTCTTTGGAAGATGCGTTGATTTCTTGACAGAAGTGGCAGAAATATGCGATGTTGCAAGCATCAAAGGTTTCAGCGCAGCCGGCTTTCGAGAGCTTTGTCAAACTATCCTGAAACTCTTGCTTGAAGCTATCAATATAATTTTTCACGTCTTCCTTTGAAAGGGTCTTCTTGTTCACATCCGGCTGCCTGTTCCACCAGTTGTGGTTCTTCACCTTCTCCTTCTCGTCCTTCAATTTTTTGTCCTTGATCTCCCTAGCACTTAAGCGTCTTGATGTGCGCATCCTCCTCAGCTGGTCCTTGGAATTGTTGGCACTGCCGTCTTTCTTGGCATTGACATCCGCGTTCTCATCGCTGTCTTTTTTGGCATTGTTGACGTCCGCGTTCTCATCCTCCTCAGGCTCTTCTTTTTCACGGTTGCGGACATCGAGCCACAGAACAGGCATGCCGGCCTTAGCAGTGGCCCCCGCTCATCACCAATATTTCACCAATTGACATTTTTGGTTCTGATGCGGATCTATACCATCCATCTGTTTCATCTGGATCCTATATGGGGCTGCCGTCATTTGCCTTGAAAGTCTGAAACACCCTGCTCCTTCCGTGAAAACCGGACAAACCAGGCAACTTGGACAAAGGAGATTCCATGAGATTCCTGTAGAATGTTTACTTGCCCCTCTTCGGGTGTTTCGAATTCCGCGGGTGTTTCGAATTCCACCCTCGCAGCTGTCTTACGCTAGGTAATATTATGTGGAATAGAACTGTTAAAGGACCGGAAAACCCCACATTCCCACATTTCAACTTCTTCCAATAAGCACAAAGCAAATGTGAAAATGACATGGGAAAGGCAGGAAGGATAAAGGATATGGTGGAAGACAAATTGTGTAAAAGAGCTGTGTGTGACAAAGTTGTGTGTAAAAGCGTTGTGTGTGAAACAGCTGTGGCATGACGTATGTGTGTAAGCGCAAGAGAACATTATTAGCCCACCCTACCCGACCCCACCCCAGAAACCTGGACCGTATTGGACCGTTGCCGTGTACCAAGAATAGGTGACACCAAAAATGAAAGGACCGGATAACTCCACATGTCAACTTTTTCCAATAAACACCAAGCAGAGGTGAAAACGCGACGGGGGGAGGAAGAGGGAAGCAGGACGTGGTGGGAGAGAGATGGTGTGAAAGGGATGTGTGTGACAGAGCTGTATGTGAAAGATGTGCTGCCTGTGAAAGATGTGTGCAAGAGGTATGTGCGACAGAGGTGTCAGTGACAGAGTGGTGCGCGAAATCGTTGTGTGTGGGGGGAAAGAGTTGTGTGTGACAGTGATTGTGGTGTGTGTGAGACAAGAGTCATGTGGCCACACAGAACATGCCTTGCGCAATGAAAAGTGGCGAACAGCACGAGGTTTGTGGCGTCAGGAGCAGCAAAACGTATGTGACTTCATGTAAGTGAACCATGAGGAGCGTAGCAGCAAATGTATCAATTTATGTACCACGGAGAGTGCACAGCGTAGCAAGCAATTTATGTACCACGGAGAGTGCACAGCGTAGCAAGACGTATGTGACTTCATGTACATGAACCATGAGGAGCGTAGCAGCAAATGTATCAATTCATGTACCACGGAGAGTGCACAGCAAGCAAGACGTATGTGACTTCATGTGCATTAATCGTGAGGAGCGCGTAGTATCAAGAGCGAACTATGAAGAGCGTTATTGCCCCCGCCACCCCAACCCCCTGAACCCCCCCAACCTTCCCAACTCCATGAACAAAAAGGACCTGGTCAAACATCATTACTATGACATAAGTACTAATAGTACGTAATAGTACTATACGTCACGTCATCAAAACCAAAGTCATTTTGTTGTAACAAGACGCCCAAGTATCAAAATGTGCAAATTATAAGGAAAAAAACGTCAAAAAAATAAGATTGGCACCGCCCAGCTGCAGATGCCAAGTTGTAGACCGCCTGCAAGGTACTGGGATCTGCGGTACTTCCCACAGAAAGTCGATCCCCGCCACCTGAGCGCAAGGATAAATACGTTACTTGCAGATTCATCCAATGCACCAGGCTGATTGGAATAAGCCGCCTGGAACAATCATAATGGAGTTTCTCACATGCGTTTTTGCCTCACAATCCAAACATGGAAACGGATTCGAAACTCTTGAGATATCTTGAGGCTCTGCCTGTCTTGATATTCAGAACTGGCAAAGTCTGCCACAAGTGCCCCAAAAGCTGGGCCATGAGCTTGTTGTATGGGCCAAGGTTTCCGAGTTTCTCTTGATGCAAAGAATCAACGATGAGAAAATTCTGGGCCCTTGCATCTAAGTCAAACCACATCTTGGGCAAGCTTGGCTGTTCCACGCAGTTCCTTCTTTTTTCGTAGGCGTCTTGGAACTCGTGCATGCGATCCTTCCATGGGCAGCTTGGCGCAGCTTCGAATTGGTTCTTCAGCTTCATCCAAAACATCTCCTCATTCCCGTAGGGGTCTGAAGGCCTGTCTTCCTTTCCCTGCCACTGATGCTCTGAGCCGTACAACTGAAGCAAATGTGGAGTCGTGTAAATCAGTGTGAACGGCGTTTCTCTCAACCATCTTTGGCTGCATGCAGCAACGACTCGTGTCAAAGAGGACGTCAATGCACACATCTTGCCTATTGCAAGGAACTAACCCCTACCATAATGAAACCCAAACCTGGGACAGGACCCACAAAAAATGTGGTATGACTGAAGTAGTCTTCAGTTTTGGACAATCAATGACATGGATCACAGGTTCACCTGCCCATTACAGGTCGCTTTAACTTCAAATCTCAAAGCCTTTGCACTTCCAGACCCAGTTGCTGATGCCAGAACAAAAAATTAACGCATTGGTTTCCACAGCGAATGGCAAAATCACGTCTGACATGAAGCGGTCGAGGCGTTCCATGGCTTCAGACTCATCCCTTGCTGAGCAGAATGGCGGCTTGCCCTCGATCAGCCCAGGGAGCAGCTTTTGATCGAAGGACTCACAGGCACGGGCGTGATCTCCAAAGCCTTTGGACGTGCAAAGGTTGATGACCATCTTGGGTTTGCGACGCATCGGAAATGAATCCAGCAACTTTTGCAGATGTTCTGCGGACTCTGTGCAAACGGATGCCTGTGCATTGCTCAAAAATAGGATGTTCCGGTCCATGCCGTCGATGCTGGTCCGAAAGAACATCTCCTCAATGACATGTGCCTTGTATTTCAAGACCTTCTCGTCCTCTCTGTATTTCAAGACCTTCTCGTCGTTCTTATTGACGGGCAATGGCTCGTCCACCAACTCAGGTTGAGGAGCAGCATCGCAGCCGCGATCGATCACGGGAGGTGCGGGAATCACTTGGACATGTTTGGGAAGACTCGCAACGAATTGCAGCTGGGATGATGTTGGGAGACTCACCTGAAGTATTGTTCTCTCTGCACCTGAGGACCAGGACAAGATAAAACAAAGGTAACTGATGGTAGCAGACTTGTGTGATGGATGACTTGACTCGAGTTGATGTGGGTGTCAAACGTGTCCTAAATCTGCGTGCACAAGCGTGGATTGGCATGCTGGCTCTGAAGGCACTTTCCGCAGCTTTAAATAATAGAGCTCCCATGAGGGTGCCCAGCAGAAGCAAACCTCCCAGGAAACTGTTACCCAGAAAGCTTCTAGGGGTCATCACTACTTCTGTGTACATAAAGCGAAGTACCCAAGCTATGTGAAGGAATCCACCTCCTAAAAAAGGGCTCAAACCTCTCTGTGCATCCATTTTTATATGGCTCAAACATGTGGCACCTATATGGGTTCATGTTCTTCTAATCTGAGTATTGGTCGGTTAACTTCTGATTTCTTGGTTGAACCTCTATTTTACGGCGACCATTTCGAGCTTTACCCATTCGAGCTACTTGGAATAGGCAAGTGCTCCCCACCCATTTTCGCACCTTCTTCAGGCACGTTGGTCCAGTGAACTGCTGGCTTAGCTTTTGCCATTCACGCCACTGCGTCTACATCCATGGAGAATCGTCCCCTGACCCTATATTACCCTATCACATGAAAAAAGATGTCGGATGAACAGATGAACAAATGAATTGATGTTTCTTCCATCACCATTTGGTACTGTATGGATCCTTCACCAACAGAAACGTGGTTGTTGATTGTTATGATTGTTGGTTCGCTTGGGGTTGGAAAGGCGCTCCCATGATTGCTCTACGATGCTGCGTCTCAATCTTTTGGTTCTGGTGGGTCAATGTGGGGCTCAAAAATTCTCAAACGTGGCTATTAAAAAGGCTGCCAATGTGATATTCAGAAGTACTCATGGTAATCTAATGGTCCTAATGCCATCAAAGTTTGGGATTGGTTTGGGATCGCTGTGAGCATGTTTGAGTTGGCATGAAAAGGTCCGTGAGGAAGGCCTGGTGTCCCTCAACTACCAGAGCCTAGAAACGGCCACGGCGGGAACCTATCTGCCAAAATGGCATGTCCGCATGTCCGTTTCCGGTGCCAAATTATAAACTCAACGCCAGACGACCCTCAAGTGGTTATTTGGATTTACAATTCGCTTGCCCCCTTGCCAAATGTTGGAGTTTTGGCAAGCAAGAACACCATCAAGAGAACACCGTGGCCTACAAATATGGGCAACACCATGAACAGTGCACTCCTTCCCCACTTGTACACAGGAACACCGCACACATACACACACAAGGTCAGCTTGTGTCACACTGAAGCTTCATCTGCAAGACACCAAGTATGCGGCTGCTCAGGTCATTTCTGCTCCAATGAGATGCCAAATCAAAGAGCCAAAATCCATCACGAGTGGAGTGAGAGCAACGCCGTCGACTCAAGACCTCCTCACACGCATATGTTGCAAACTGGATTTGTAAGTTCGTTTGCCTGTCTGTTGTCTGTCTATCCGGGATAGCACTTGAAGAAATGTTGGCACACAAAACACAACAGCCGATATCAAAGATCAGACACAGCAAGAACTGGTGTACTTCCACCCCTCATAGAACTCAGGGAAACGTTAAGGCATACAACAAGCAGCCAAATCTTCACGTGATTGATGCCTTTCCTTCTGCCAGACCCGGAGACGCAAGAAAATCAAGAAAACTTCGGGTCCTGAGTGACCTTACTGGAACTCCGATAGAATGCCGAAGAACATGTCATGAGCCCAAAAGATCCAGCTGCCACCTGCAATGTGCAGGAGAGCCCGGAGGGCCCAAATAGCTCTCAAAGAGCAACGCCAGAGTCATAAATGGCATGGGTGTTCTCACTTTAAGAGTCTGAAAGGGGTCGCAGGTACATATCATATGAGATATAAGATTACATGTTTTTCTGGACCTTTACGTCAATTACGAAAGGCTTGCGGCTTGCGAGCACTTAACATGAAAGCTGAACGCACAACAATGGGTGCACATCTCAACAGGCCTCTACACAAGGAAGGGGAAAATATGCGACGGTCAACTGGAGCCAAAGCAACCATGTGTTTGTCCCAAACAAAGTATTGCACCAAACTCTTGCGTCCAGTAACCCTAGCCAAGTACCACATTTGACTCAATCGCCATCAAAGGATGCATTCCGCTTGGTGCACTAGCAGGGGAACAGTTGGCAGACTTTTGGAATGATTGAACTGCTGTCCATTTATCAGTCATCCAGTCGATACACAAAAAGATTTCAGATTCACAAGCACAAAACCACCATCTGATGCACAAACAGTCTGTCGAGCAGAATTCTTAGTGGCAGCGTTTTCGTCTCGCACTTGAAGAACCTTCATCTTGCACGAAAGCTCCAAATGCTCAAGAAAAACATCAAATCAAAACATCTTAAAATACACTGCTGCCTAGCAGCCGGTCTCAAGTTGGGCAATGCTGAGGCTTACCTGCTGTCTTACCAGTATGTTCGTAGGTGTCAAATTTCATAGATTGCCTCATGATAATTCTAGACCTGGCCCAGCAAAGTAGCCTCACTTTGAGACAGCCTAAGGCTCCAATCAATTTCCAGGTTTGGACATGCGCATGGCCATGTAGGAACACACGACAATTCCAATAATGGATGAACTTGATCTTGCAACATCAAGTCACAAAACAGCAATCAATTTTGACAAGCAAGCATTGAGAGACTCTTGGTCTCTGCAATCGAACCACAAGACTTTGAAAAGGGGTCTTCAACATGCAACCAGACTACACCACATCCTGAAGATTCTTCTTTTGCGTCATCTGGGCATTTTGAAGTCCAAACCTAGCAGCATAGGCTAACCACACCCGGCCATATCGGGCCACCGCATCAGACGGTGGGTCATTTTGATGCTCACGTTGTGATGCTCACTTTGAAGCCAATCACTGGTCCAGGAGTTGCGTCTCGGAGAACTCCTTGAACACGGCAATGAGAAACTCTTTCAACTTCGCCCGGTTGCGCCATGCTAACGCATTGGTGTGATACCTCCCAAGTGGTAAATAAATCAGAGAAGGGCTTCACATTGTGTGAACATGGTGTTGGTCCAGTAACAACCGAATAAATTTGGTCCCTGGGTTGCATGCCAATTTCCAAGCCTCTCAAACATCCTAGTACGTTTTGACATCTGGTGCTTGCTTCTCACTGAAGATGGGGGGTCCAAATTGGTATAAAAACGTCACGCTGGTCATTGTATTCATTGTTTAAAATTCGAAAACGACTATTCCATGATTCTGCCCTCAGCATGCAGTGCGTTTTGCAAAGCCCGCCTCAGAGCCAGCACTGCCACCACTGCTGGAAACAGCTTCGCGGCATCTTTGGCCACTGGAAACAGCTGCTCGTTCTGCCCTTTTCCCATCACCTCACAGGGGTAAACCCATGGCTTCGGCTTCCCAGGTGACTTTGCTTCATCTTCATCCATCTTCATTCCATATTTTGTGTGACCTTTTTGGTGAATTGGAACGCGATTGGAACGCGTGGGGTTTGGACGGTTTTTCATTTCGACTCAGGCCTGTTTCGTCGCAACATCGATGCCCTCGAAGAGAAGCAACTTCTGAGCCTCACCCGACTGCAAAGCCAAACTTGTCACGATGGCTTCCGCGCACCGTGTGGCCACCTTCGGCAAGTCCATGTTGCCCACCTGGCTCCCAATGGAACAATATAAACAAATTTTAACATATATGCGTAGTATGTGACTCCATTCCATGGCATGTCATGATCAGGGCGTCCGCGGACAAGTTTGGTTCAAGTATGAAGGTATCCAGTGGAATAGCCAACAAAACCAGAAGCACTATGAGGCCGGGGAATAGAAAACTAATCGTTGGCAAACACTCGGCTTGGAACAGTTTAACATCACTCAGCCCGGATCAACATGGCCTGCTGCCAAGCACGCATCAGAAAGCGTAGAAGCTGAGATCCATTGAGTATGAAAATGTGAAGAGTGGCTGACTTGAAAGACGTGAACTCCCCAGTCCCAAGTAGTTGCACCCGCACTTCCTCCACATCCTTGCAACGTGACTTTGTTAAAGCTTCAACGCAGCCATTGGCCTGCGGCATTGACGAAATTTCCTTGGCTGCACACAGCTGCTGAAAGTTCTGCATTGATTTATTTAATGAAACTTCTGGACTACGGCAGCTACCCTGGTCTCTTTCCATGATAACACTCAAGTCAACTTCCCACATGCAAGAACAGTGTGCCCACCCTTGATGGCTGAACCCCATGGAGTGAAACCATACCATGCACAACCATACTCTGAATGGCAAGCAAGCATCTTTACCGATTCCTGTGGTGGCCTTCAAACAGAGTCGCACCTCAGGTGCACTTGCAGGACCACTGAAGCCTCCAGATTCTGCAGTTGCAGCCTGAAACAGCTCGCACGAAATGCTTGCTGCCGCACGGTTGTTGGCCGAGGGATCTCCCTGTGAATCGGCATCCATCGGAAGAAGGAGCAACGGTGCCAGAAGCAGTTGCCGCTTTTGGACATCTGGACATCTTCGGTACGCAGCTCGCAGCTCATCCAGAGAATAAAACCGTCTGCCAATGAGTTCCTGATGTATGAACGGCAAACCTGCAGCATGAACGCAGGCCAACAGGTCACTGTGGTCGCGGTCACTGCTTTCAGATGCCTTTTTCAGGGCATCCAATGGGACTCTTGGACAGCACGGCAGGCACGACATGTCTTTGATGACTGAGCTCCAGGAAGCTAAACAGGTGGCTGTGTCCATGGCATTGGACGTCAGCACAACGAAGCATCGCTGTTCCAGCAGGAGCCTCTTCAGGGTTGTGGAATGTTTTTGGATGTGGGGTCAAAACATGGTAAATCAAAACAGGGTTGTGGACCAACTCCTTAGGACATTTGGAAGGAAGACCTATACCCACAATCAATACAAACTTGTCCATGTCTTTTTGATATGAACGGGTTTGGCTGATAAGGATTTATTGCAGGTGCTAAGAATCCATCTGTTTCATGGTCCTTGCCTCGCCAGGAGACACAGTACATCCAAAGATTCGCGCAACGCAGGATCTGAATGGCTTGGGGCAATGGGATCAGCACCATACGCCACTTGACGAGGAGCTGTGGAGATCTCGCCTTCCAACAGCAAAGCACTCGGAAGACGACTGGCACTCAGGCGCCGCAGTTGCCTCAAATGATCCCCTTTCGCAGATCTGCCGATCAAGTCTCGCATGGTTTTGCGTTCAATGCAAACACCAAGAGCTTCTGCAGAACGCGTCCACAGGTAGTCACCTCAGCTGGGTATGGGGAGGAATGTGGAAAACACACAGCAAGGGTAGCATCAAACCATTGCTTTTCCTTGGTTTTGCTGTGATCTGAAAAATTCAACTGCTTCTATTTCTTCTGATCCTCAGCCTGTGTCCCAAAATATCCATAAAATTCTGCACGACACAGTCATGTTCTGCCACATGTCCGCCAAGAAACCCATTTTGAGCTGTTGATGTTGCACCTGTGCTGTGCCTTCGAGTCTCTTTCGAAGCTCCTTTCGGGATATGGACACCCCAAAAGAACGCCCAAGTTGTAATTTTTCAGATGTGCAACCCCAGCACCACACAAACAGCCCGACATATGACCTTGTCAAATATATTCAAATATTGTGTTTGATAGGTTTCCATCTGTGACTGATCAACTCTCAACCAATGCTATTCGGACACTTTTCGGTGACCGGCAGTGCCAACAAGCGAAAGACAAAACAGTGCAGGTCAGTGAAGTCCCACTGGAAGAGTTCTTTGTGCTTTGAGCCCCGTAAAAAAGACACAGACGAAGGGTAATTCCGGAAATTCGATACCGTCGATACCCTATACTCCGAGCTCCTCATAGATATCCCGTGGACTTGCGTCTCTGCATCGCTCCTTCAGATCGACGGTCAAAACCTCGAATTCTTAAAAAGCATGTATGAAGCAGAATAGGCATCAAAATCATATCAAAGATTATCAACATGTTCGCATCTCTGAATCCTGAACAGGTCTGGTATTTGACATCATTCCAGGGAACCAGGTCATCTGCCAATGAATCATCTGCCGGCTGCGAATCATCATCCAACTCCATTGGGGCAGCGCCTAAGCTGCCACAGAGCCAGCGACTGCACATGGAAGATGAACTCTCTTACCAGGCTGCTGGCCATGTTGTACTTGGAATTTCGGAAAAAAATTGGGGAGCAGAAGAAGATGAGGCTCAAACTGGAAAAGGCTCACTAAACACGAAAGAACCTTCAAGCCAGTCCTTCATACTCAGTCGAAACTGCTCCATCACTTTGAACATTATTTCATTGGGATCCATGAAACATCCATGAAGCTGCAGAGTCGGGATGCATTCGATGGGATAAGATGGGATTGGATCAAAGTATGTGGGCTTCTGCTTGTACATCGGCCTCCCCGTGTGTCAAAATGCTTTGGGGTTCGACATGGTTCGATTCATTCGACGCTGGGATGTTTTCAAGGATTGTAGGAGGAAGCCAGTATTTCTCCGCAAAAGAGGGGAAAACACATGATTCTGATGTTGGATGTGGGGGCGTTGGGCGATGCAGCCAAGACACTCTTTGAAGCCAATAGTTTTGGAAATCGCGCTGGTGATATTGGTGATGGAGCATCCTGAGATGAAGCCGATTCCAGCGAAAGCCGCATGGCCTCTTGCAGATCCTTCTCCTCCTGATCCTGAGTGGTGGTGCTCGTGCGACTGGCGGGCACGTCTTGCAATGAAAGCTCTAATGCCTTCTTCATGTCCTCATCCGTCTCTTCAGAAGAATCTGACGAACTTGAAGAATATTCCTTTTCGGGTGGCACAGAAACCACAGGAGCTGGGGTCGGAGTGCGCAGTGCTTGTGATTCATGTGATCCTTGTGATCCTTGTGATCCTTGTGATGTTCGTGTTGCGTCTTGGGATGTCCGGCTGATCCTGGGCTTCTTCACCCGCAGAGATGCAGCTGACATGCGCCTCTCAACGGCCATGGCAGATGCTTCTCGCTTTCCATCCGTAGATAGCCGACCCCCCAACTTGTGACCTGGACCACTTGGGCCCCTTGGACCAGTTGGACCAGTTGGACCTGGACCAGCTGCACAGGCAGAAGACATTCTGGAAGGAAGAAGGAAATCCGGCCCCAGAGTGACAGCGGTTGCTGGAGTGGCTGGAGTTGCTGCGATTCCAATGTCGTTCTGCGCAACCTTTTTGACAACCAGTGTGCGTTGCCTTCCGTCGCCCCTTGAATTATGAAGCAGTCTGTAGCCCAAACCGTTTGCATTCAGCGCTTCTATCTGGTTGTGCAAATATTTTCGACGATCATTGGAAACCTGAAGGGTGCAAAAGTCCCCGTCAGTCCTTGAATTTGATTGAATTTTAACATGACAAATGACAACATTCCAAAGCCTCCGGGTCATCAAGGACGGAAAAGGCAGGCTTCGTCATGGACATGACCAAAGACATCAACATCATAACATCATAACATCATATCATAACATCATAACATCATAACATCATTGAAAACATCCCATGAACTGCGAGCAGAACCCAATGGCACCTGGAACTCCTTCTCCGCTCCAACTGGTGCAGTGTCGGCCCAGGTTTGCAATGCAGCCAAATCCTCTGGTGACTTTTTGGTCGCTTTGACTACCCGGGGCATCCGCGGTGCTGGAGCATCAGGCTCACCATCGTCGCTGTCACCAAACTTCTGCAGCATCTGCAGCACGAAGTCTCGGCCAGCCTATGCTCAACAATGCTCGGACCCTGAAGGATTCCCTGATGATTTTTTTTTGGGGGAGTAAGTGGTCACTACACCAAAAATAATGGCAGTAACGTTGATCTTCCAAAATCTGCCTAATGCATTTGTGGCGCATTTACTCCATGAAACGGCGTTCAATAATTTTGATTAACACTTTTTGTCACCTCTTGTCACATCATGTCCTTCTGACCTGTACGGCGAAACAAATGATGCATCAGCTGCAAACACGACGTATTGCACATGCCGTCCAGCCTGGGTCAAACTGATCCGATCTTTTGGGCCGCGGAAGTTGGTGCTCCAACTCTTCCCGGCTTTGTCCCTTTCGATGAAGCGATGCGACACCAACGTCTTGTTGGATTCCCAGCCATGACCGTGGTCCCGTCCCTCGAAATGATTGTCTTTCATGGGCACGTCACAATACTTCTGACCATGCCGACAGATCTGATCTTTGGTGAGAAAACCTTAGGGCTGGTTGCTGACAGCAATTGACAGCACCAGCAACATCCAAGCCAGAGACCCGTGAGAATTTGAGTTGCCAGACCAATTCAAAGAAAACAACTGTACAGGACTAAGCTTCAGTTTGATGTAAATTGCGCCCGTGGCCCCATCAAACGCCCCCAAAACTAAGTTACAT
This sequence comes from Symbiodinium sp. clade C Y103, assembly GCA_003297045.1. Taxonomy (NCBI): domain Eukaryota; class Dinophyceae; order Suessiales; family Symbiodiniaceae; genus Cladocopium; species Cladocopium sp. clade C. Next base: position 447,862 of record BGPT01000743.1, read on the forward strand.
ATATTACATCCAGGTGACCTTCATAAGTTGGTGACTTCTCTGCGTCCCACAAGGCCCTCAAAATTGCATATCCGCCACCACGATGTTGGACGCTGCGGAGGTACGGGTGTTCTCCGTTGCCAGCTTGTGCAGGTCGGATCACTTGAGGCACCACACCACTGCGCATGATCCTTTCCAATCAACATGTCAATCTGTCAATCAACATGTGGCACAACACGTGGCACCAAAAACCTTTCGTTGGAATTCGTTAGACAATTTTTTGGAAAGCGAAGAGCAATGAAACCGACCAACATCAACCAACACTAAAACCTTGCAATTCTGGATCATGACGGATTTTGTGTGGGATCAGGCAGGAGCACAGCAAACCCATATCATGTGATCAAAAGGTGGAAGAAAAACTGCTGGCCAAGACCGAACAAGGTTCTGCTCACAAAAATCTTTGGCTGTCTTCCGGAATTCGCTGCTCTCCTTCGGGAGATTTTGGACTGATCCATTTTGTGTGATCTTGATGTCCTCAGTGTCACCGTGGCTTCGAAAACAAATCGCCAGTTAAACCTTAAACTTCAAACAAGAAATCGAATGGTAACGCCACTGTCCCCACATGACGGAGCAAATACCGTCTCAGAAACCACTCAAGAAAAAAAACGTCCCTTTGCACTACTGTATTCACTGATATTTCCCTGCTTGATTCTGATTTTTTTGAAGTTGGCAGCCTGATGGCCGTGCAAGATCTGGATACACTAAGTCAGCGGTCGCTGAACCAGCTCCAGCCCGTTTCCCGCCAGGTGACATTGGTGACATTCCATAATGTTCATATGATACAGTTTGAACATCTGAAACTGGGGCATCAATCTGGGGCATATGTTGACACAGTTTGGGCCCAGCGTCTTTTCTGACCTTTTCCACAGCCTCTGCAGCTCTCCGCCACAGAAGCCACGTTGCAGAATTCTTCGCCTGCTGCTCGGTCTCCTGGTGAACCGGAAGATGATGCGTCCTCATTCCCTGCCCCATGCCTGTCTTGGTTTATCACGTTTGGGTCTTTGCCGCTTGGGATTTCTCTTTTTTCCGGGGGAGAAGCGTCCCACAACCTCCATGCCTGGCCTTGGCCCGCAGGGCTTGCACCAAGTCAGCGTTCCATGCTCTCAGCGGCATGAACACACGTGATGCACACGTGATGTGCGTAGAGGCGTGTATCTGTACCGTGCCCAGCTGGATGCTGTGAACTGCTGTGAACTGCTTTGAACTGCGATGAGCTGCTGTGAAGTGCTGTGAAGTGCTGGGAGCTGTGGGTGTCATGGTGGTTCACTTTGTGTGTGCCACATGATTTGTTCAGTCTGATGTTTTGCTTAAAGGCTTGAAATAAGCTCTTGTGAAGCAGGATGTGCTATGTTCAGGGTGCTACTGAAAATGCGGATCAATTTGAAAACTGCAAGACTGTATCTCTGCGCCACATTGTGCCACTACTTTCTGTGTAGTATTCGGAACTTTGGCCCCGTCAGGAGTGCTCACTGAAAGAATGAACGCAAAAGGACTCTGAATTGGATTGTTGCGGAGTTAACTGCATCCGGACCATTCCTGACCATCTTCTCATGACTTCTCTATTGCTTTGAGCCAGCAATGTTGGAAAATCCAAGGCGGTCTCAATGTTGAGTCCTTTAACATGACGCCACATTTTTTGGACCTGGAGAAAATGGTGAGACACAGTAAAATTTGTTAAACCTGTTCTTGCTTCAAACGATTTCAAACGCCTACCTACCCATGTTCTCCTGTTGAGGGAGGTTGGATGTGCCGTTGTGGGCCCACCAATGCCCGCTGGCCCCACCTCAAAGCGGGCAATTTTGCACTTGCAGTCGCTACAACGTGGGGCCACACTTCCCATTGTGCTTTGTGTGCTTGGCCTGTTAATGTTACGTCCCACACCAATATGTTCAGAATTTTTGCGAATCGGCTGTGCGATGTTGCTGCAGATTTTGTGCTTGTGCCATGCGATGCAGGGTGGCACTGGCTTCAACATGACCAAAGGCATCTGTGGCGAGGCAAGTTAGGTAAACAGCACAGTATCGCATCCATTCCTCGTGTCAGCGGGCTCCAAACGCCGTTGAAGGACCTACAAAAACGTGCAGGATTGTATGGCAAATATATGTTTTCGGCAACACTCACACGGTATCGCGCCAGTTGCTTTGTTGTGCTCTTTGAACCATCATCAACTATTCAAAACTAGACGACGGATGGCCCGAGAGCGAAGAGAAGTATAGTGAGATATGTAATTGTGAAAATCGTACAGCATGAAATATAGAGAGAGAAATAGAAGNAGAGCGAAGAGAAGTATAGTGAGATATGTAATTGTGAAAATCGTACAGCATGAAATATAGAGAGAGAAATAGAAGAAGATGTCTCAAAGAAAGAAGATGGCAATCAATAAGGCGCAAATAAAAAGAGGTTGAGGAGTATGTGAAGATGTGAAGATGTGAAGATGTGTGATGTGAAGAGATGAAGATGTGAGCATTTGAAGATGTGAGGATGCGATGAGGTGAAGATGNGGAGTATGTGAAGATGTGAAGATGTGAAGATGTGTGATGTGAAGAGATGAAGATGTGAGCATTTGAAGATGTGAGGATGCGATGAGGTGAAGATGTGAAGATGTGAAGATGTGAAGAGGTGATGATGTGAAGATGGGAAGATGGACAGAGAGAAATAAGACAGCACAAACGCTTTTGCAATCTTTTACGCACAGACCCTTTCCACACAGACGCTTTTACACACAGGCACCTTTACACACAGGCACCGTTACACACAGACGCTTTTACACACAGACCCTTTTACACACAGACGCTTTTACACACAGACCCTTTTACACACAGAAGCTTTTACACAGAGGCGCTTTTACACACAGACGCTTTTACACACAGAAGCTTTTACACACAGACGCTTTTACACACAAATGCTTTTACACACAGACCCATTTACACACAGACACTTTTACACACAGACGCTTTTACACACAGAAGCTTTTACACACAGGCGCCTTTACACACAGGCACCGTTACACACAGACGCTTTTACACACAGACCCTTTTACACACAGGCTGTTTTACACAAATACAAATTTACACACAGACCCTTTTACACACAGACGCTTTTACACACAGACCCTTTTACACACAGAAGCTTTTACACAGAGGCGCTTTTACACACAGACGCTTTTACACAC
>BGPT01000744.1:13449-40634 GCA_003297045.1 Symbiodinium sp. clade C Y103
CCTTTCCAAACAAGCTCCACAGCACAGGGCTCTTCCTTTCCACACCAAGCTCACAACACAGGGCCCTTCCTTTCCAAACAAGCTCCACAGCACAGGGCTTTTTCCTTTCCACACCAAGCTCACAACACAAGGCCCTTCCTTTCCAAACCAAGCTCCACAGCACAGGGCTCTTCCTTTCCGCACCAAGCTCACAACACAGGGCCCTTCCTTTCCAAACAAGCTCCACAGCACAGGGCTTTTCCTTTCCACACCAAGCTCACAACACAGGGCCCTTCCTTTCCAAACAAGCTCCACAGCACAGGGCTTTTCCTTTCCACACCAAGCTCACAACACAGGGCCCTTCCTTTCCAAACAAGCCCCACAGCACAGGGCTCTTCCTTTCCAAACCAAGCTCACAACACAGCACCCTTCCTTTCAAACGAAATATATCCACGAAATCACCATGCCCAACTCCATTTATCCAATTGAGGCGGGGTTGAACAGCTATGGTTAATTAAGACTGACGGATTATTCAGATACTACGGATATCATAGTTGAACTGTTAAGTGCTTCCTATGTCGGTGCTACATTAGCATCAAATCTTCAAATAAAGATGAACGAAGCAATAAATGGGTTTCTAACCAAGAATGACTACTTCAATGTACCCTACGACTATGGCACCAACAAAATAACCATCACCTTAGACTATGTAGATTTTTCTTTTGAGATAATGACCAACTATGAGATGGAGTATAACACCATCCAATAGGCGGGAGCGTCTTATGACAAAAATATTTTAAAATCCATCAATCAGGTTTTAGGAAACTACACCTCATCGTTAAACTATCCAGATTAGACAAACAGATATTTGACATGATTAGCGTTGAGAAATCTATATCTTACTTGTAGTGAATTGAGCGATGCTACAACATCATTAAGAAAATTCCGATTACGGTTCAGTTATCTATGATAATGAAATCACCAGCGTTGATTGCATCAATATTTCAAAGAGGGCGTTGAAAACCTTATACTTCAAATTAGTCAATAATTATAATATTGTAGTGGATTTGATGAATGTGAATTGTTAATTTTTCCTAACCTTCATTGAGGATAATTGCATTAAAGATTTCGCTAATTAATTCGTTTGGTATTCTATCTAATTCATCTTGACGACGGATTATAAGATTATCACCTCATTCGCTCTTTTTACCCGATGGCATCCGTTGGGATGTTTCCTTATGTTTGTTGTTAATGGTGTTTCCACAATTTTTTTAACATAGCGGTCTGGGTTTCCAACTGGTTAGATTCGTCCTCATCCCCGTTCCTTTTCTATATGGAAATCCGTCTTTACAATAATCAAAGTCAAAATAATCAAAATCTTTCATAAAATCCTAATGTTTTAACAATCCAGTCTGCGGATTTTTTATAAACCTGTGATACCGAGGGTTCGAAATACCTTATTATTTCAATGGTCTTTTAAACAATATTACTGGCAGAATCTATTTTTGTAACACCAGTAAATTTCCAGAACTGGGGGTCATGGGGGAATAATTTTTGCTCTAAAAGCCTTTCAAAATACTGATATTTACAAAGTTTTATGCTCAAAGGGGGTCTAAAACCTAGGTTTTAGAGCAAAAATCATTCCCCCTATACATGGACAGTCTCAAAAAAATTGGGATTTACAATATTTTATGATATAAGGACTAATAAGGAGGTATTAAAATCATCCCAGTATTGGCACCAAAGAATGTTTGCTCAAATGACAAGTCTATGGAGCCATACTGCACCTTCTTACAGAAACACCACCCTCTTTCAAAGGGATGGTTATATATACACACACACACACATATATATATATATATATGACAAGGTTCCTTGTAGTACAGGAACTGAAACAATGCCATACTCTTTCACAAGGACTACTGTGTGTCCTGAAGGCTACTGTCTCAATATGTTAATTAACATACTTTATTTCATCATATACTAAATGCAATTTCTTTTCCAGAGGAAGATTGCATAGCACCATGGTTCAAGTTATTTTTTCATATGACTTCAAGAATTTCTTTAAAGGGATGCCGCACTCTTGAAAAACTAATGTGTCTATTCAAATTTTGTCTAATAGAGATACTACCCTTCTCTGAAAGGAGTATTACCTCTATGTAAGAAGTACCATATTTCTTACAAAATATATGGAAGACATGATGTACTCTTTCTAAAGCTGTTTCTAAAGGAATGCAGTTCACATCTCAGGGCCCTGCTTCAAAGTAATGATGCCCTTTATCAAAGGGATGTTGTCCTCTCTGTGGGACAATATTGCATGGAGATATGCCACAACTTCCTGAAGGAATGCCACATCCTTTTAAATGATGACTTGTGAAGAGCATGCTGTTGCCCTTAAAATTTGATTTGGTACTTTCCAAAACCAATTTTTCAAGAGAGCAGCATATCTACCCTGACAAAACCTTCTACATCTCTGTATGATGCAAGGAACTCTGTCAAAAAGATGAAGCACTGCTTGGAGATAAAGTGACATGCTATGTCAATCAAAAATGCTGTTTCCTCTTGTTCNGAACTCTGTCAAAAAGATGAAGCACTGCTTGGAGATAAAGTGACATGCTATGTCAATCAAAAATGCTGTTTCCTCTTGTTCATGCTTGCTATAAAGACAAGCAGCACAGAAGCAAATACAACCCTATCGTTTGAGTGTGGCGCAACCGGTCGAAATTGAATTCATTTCTCTTTGATCTTCATTGTCCCCATACAATATTTCATAGCAAAAACAGCTGCATTACAGCATAGTTCTAGCAAACTGACATTTCCCAGCTGATTGACGGGTTTGTTTGTTTCTCTGGTGCCTGCCAGTGTTTTGTGAGGTCAAGGTCACCAAACACTGGCAGGCACCACACAAACCAAAGTGGAAAGCGAGGAAACCTGCACAGACACCAAAAAAAACAAAAAAATCCAGAACTATGGGTCCACTTCTGAGTAGTTGCTAGAAATTTCGTTTTTTTTTTTTTTTTTGGTTTTTTTGGTGCCTGTGCAGGTTTGGTGCATCTAGTGTTTGGTTTTTCTTTTTTTGGAGCCTGCCAGTGTTTTGTGAGGTCAAGGTCGCTAAACACTGGCCGGCACCACACAAACCAAAGCGGAAAGCGAGGAAACCTGCACAGACACCAAAAAAAACAAAAAAATCCAGAACTATGGGTCCACTTCCGAGTAGTTGCTAGAAATTTTGTTTTTTTTTGTTTTTTTTGGTGCCAGTGCAGGTTTGGTGCATCTAGTGTTTGTTTTTTTTTCGTTTTTTTGGTGCCTGCCAGTGTTTTTGTGCATGTCATCAAAAAACAAAGAGTCAAAAGTTGCGTTTCGCCTAGGTTTCAAAGCCCTGAAGTACATAATACATCGGTATTTACAATGTTTTGTGACGGTTTTCTATCAAAAATCACTCCCCCACGGTCCCCCGCTCTATAAATTTAGCAATCCTATATTCAATACAATGGGGAGAAGCCCAAATGATATCAAATTCATTTTGTTTGAAAGCTTTGTAGTTCCAATTAAGGATGTCGGTATTAATATTGGCATCCTTCAAGTCCAACGAGACAACATCAAAACCTAATTCTTGGGCGACTTTGCTTACACTACCTGTTCCAGAAAAAAGTTCAAGTAATTTCATATCATAAATCTATAGATTCAAAATATGAAACTACGACAGCAACACATAGGAGTTGTTGGTCGGGTCTTTGTTAATTTAGTAGTGTGCTAAAATCTCTTCTTTTGGTTGAGTGATTTTACCCGACGTAATCCACTCAAAGTATTGCTTCCTTTTATTTTCCTACGAACCGACGGGTCTGCCTATCTGCTTCTTTTCAAATGCTTTATATATTCTTTCTTTGTCTTTGTCTTTGTCTTTGGTATTTTCTTTGTTCTCAAATTGAGATACACCGATATCCTGTACAAGTATATATCGGGGAAAAAAAGCCAAAATGTGTAATTATATGTAATTGTCATGTGCGATACAAGACAACAAAATTTGTACCGTCCCGGCAACTCCATTTCTTTGAGCCTGCTAAGTCAGAGTCAGATTTTTTTCAGCGATCAGGGTCTCAGCGATTCAGATCAGATTTCTGCGTCTCACGGCTGCGAACAAACGGCTCGCACAATAAGGCGAAGCCGCGAAGCCGCGAAGCCCTACGCCGCGAAGCCCTGATGGATAGTGCAGCTGACCATCTTCTTACGAGCCCATAAAAACAGACAGTGTTTCTCTTGACATCTAACGACGCATAATTTCAGTCTGGATGCTCCCAATGTGACTTTTTGTTTTGCGCAACTAGAAGCACATATTGTTCGTACACTTGGCCGGTACAACACTTTCGTACCACGCGATTTTTGCATCCAACGGCATCCTGATTTTACTAAGAGGATTGCAATGCCCGGCCCTACCGCGGAATCAAACCACATGATTACTTTATGGGTTGCGCAAGCTTGTTGGTCAAAAAAGCTGCCAAACTGCCTCTGTGGATGTAAATGAAGCACAATGAAGTCAATGAAACTTCTCTTTGGTGATGATCTTTCAACATCTTTCAACTGTGTCGCGCCTGTGTGATGAGTGACGAGTCAGTGAGGAGTTGCCCCAAATAGATAGACAAAATAAGTTGAAATAAACAAAATTAACGAATGTTTTCCGAAATCTCTTTGCAGTGCCCCGGAAAAACATCTCACAGGTGCCGCAAAGGCTGAGGATGAGATGAGCTGACCGCTCGTGAGTGTGGCTGTCTCAGTGAGGCCAGCAGGCCATTTTCCAAGCGAAAGTGCATCAACTTTCAAACATCATGAAGCAAATGCAAATTATACTGTGGAAGCTCCTACTGTGTTGCACAAATTCATGTTGTCTCCAGAGGTTTCAGCGTACTTGGCAACAGCACCTTCTAGTGGAGCTGCGTCTGTTGTCAGGATTGCAAACATAAAATTGGGCTCCCACAATTCTTGCTGCTTCTACTCATTTCTACTCTCACCATCTCTCCTAACCGAACTTGAGACAAACCTCTGAAACTTCTCATCCTTTCGTCCTTTCACCTCCACTCGGTCTCCAGATCTCCAGAGATCTCACGTGGAGTTGTGACATCTTACAAGCACCAATACGTAGAATACATGGACAAAAGAGGGAAACACCGAGCCTGCGGTAACCTGAGTCCTGAGATCGGCGTCCGTTGTGTCCCTGGCGCTCTTGGTGTCAGTTGGTGTCGCTTGGTGTCGGTATTGTCCTCTGTTCTGCGCTGAGGACGCAACATGACGCAACCATCAGGGCCACCAGTTTCAACTCGAAACAGCTTTGACAACAGACATTGCAGTGATATGAGTTATTCTGATGAACTATCATCTGCTGGTTGTAGCAACAGAGGGCAGATCTCGGACCTCACAGTTAAAGTGCCATTATATGTGTATCTGCAGCCTGTTTGGCTGCATCGGCGTCTGTGCGCTACTCTGCTGGCTCAACGCCATGCGCCACACCTTCAATTTGCGTTTGCGCGCGACAGCTTCAAACAGCTCCAAACATGGTTTAATTGATTCTCCAGGGCTTCCCGGGCTGCTACGCTGCGATTCTGCTTTAACTGCGTTAGCCATGCTGGGTTTTGACCATTAGAACTATCTAACTTGGAGATTGTTGGTGATGTTGGATTGCCACTGGGTGCACCCTCAACTAGAGTTAAATTTACAATGCTGGGTCAATAAATTTCGAGACAAAACAACTGCTTCCAAACTGCCTCAGTCAGTGTCTCATGAGGGTTCGTCGCAAAAAAAAGCCTCTTCTGTGAGATGTCCTAACGGTTCGTCCAAGGTTCAATTTTGTGCAGTGGGTTTGTTTGAAAACAATCGGGGTCCAGCAGCATGATCTAGAGTTCAGCTAGGCAGCATAGGTGCCTCAACCAACTGGAATGAAACTGTACTCTTTCTAGACTCTTTTGATCTCTTTTGTCTATTGATGCATCTTGACCTTCACACAACAAACTCTGCCCGGCTGCCCATGACAAAAACACACAGAGTACCCCGTAGAAAACGTGTTTGACGCAACAGATTGGACAATGTCACACCGCTTCTCTCTCGGCGCAAGGGGAGCGAGGCCCCAAGATAGGCCCAAGACAATCCTGCCGACCATGGCTTGCAGCATAGCTTGCAGCACGGGCTGCAGCAGAAGTGCATAAGGCTTGCTTTGCAAAACCTTTGTAAGACCCTAATGTGCACTACACGCACCCAACCGTACGGATGTGCACATCGCGTGGCAGGGAGAAAAAACTCAACACACCAAAGGTAGGTCAGACCCCTTTTCACCTTTCCGCAACTATCCAAAGCCATACCCAAGGGTTCCACGGCATCTCTGTCAACAAGAATCCAATCCATACAACAGGATTCTGATCCGTCATATAAGTTTTAGGATGGCATAGGATGCAAAAGGGGGGGCATATCCCAGGCATCTTTGGTTTGACTGACTGATGCCGCTGATACCGTTGCAGAGATTCACTGCGAGAAATGCGTCTTGAATTCCACAGCAAAAAGACGAAAACAGACTATCAATGTAAGTACGTTGATTGATTAAACATGATTAAACCATGTTGATTCTTGTGCTGCCTGGGGTGCTTGAGGGTGGGCCCATATGAAATCGGATGCCTCCTGCATCTACCCAGACTGACTTTAACTTTGGCCTACCTTTCATCTCCGTAGCTCCAAACTGAACGCACCTCAAAATGCTTAACGTATCTCAAAGAAATACCTTGAATGAAAAAAAATGAACATATGACTGCGCAACCCAAATTTGTTCTTCTTTGCACTTTTTGCTCAAATGTCAGAGACTGGGTACCGATATGCTGAGAGGGCCTGTATACGTGTTGCATGTTGGGATGTGTGGAGTTGCCGTCTGAGTAGGACGCACCAAGTATATTGACCGGTATACCTAGTCTGAGACCATCGATGTGTCGATGTGTTACTGCTGCCTTGTCTGAGAAGACCACTGTTAATGGCTTCTGTTTTGTGTCTGTGATGTCGTGCCATTTGTCACAAGACCCCAAGTGAAATATGTCATTGATGAATCTATCAGCCGCGATGGCTGTGATGACAAAGTATCAAAACCCTGATCCCCAAGCGTCTGCCTAACATGAGAAATCCATGACGGCTCAATCTGCATTGGGCCCATGGAATCTTATCGCTTGCTTTGGTGATCAAGATAAGAATCAGGCTTGCTGAGAAGTGTTGAGAATTGTTGAGAATGATTGTGACCTGTTGCTTCGGTGTTCCACCCCGCCGCCCGGAAATCAGACGAAACAGCTCTCGTTCGCGCATTCAGAGTTCTGTGGCAACGATCTTCCCTGGCTCCTTGATGCGAATCCCGACCTTGGACGAAACGTGAAAACCACTTGGAGCGAAGCGCCAACGTGATTCGCACAGGGGTCTTGTCTGGTTTTGCACGATGTGTTGGGGCCAGAGTCTGAATGACTGTGCAACATTGCGCAACAACTTCGACACCTCTCTTTTCTTTCGCCTGTCCACATTGAAGGGACGCTGGGGATTCCAGGACGATTGCAACATCGCAACAAAACATGGGATCGATGGGATCGATGGGATCGATGGGATCGATGGGATCGTGTCACCTGTGGTTCCCATGTCGGGCCTCCTTCCTGAGCGGTGAAGTTTCTCTGCAATCCATGAGAAGATTGCACTAGCGGTAAGAGCAACAGCTGATGTCCCTGCATTGGAGTATGTTTGCGACTATTGACTTGCAGCCAAGCATGGAATGATTGCCACTGGATGTCGCTGGACCATAGCCAAGACAATTCAAGAACTCAATTCTTCCCAATCACAAAGGTGGCATGCCCAAAAAGTCTTTCTGGGTTGTGGCAGAGTGCGCTTTATGTTGTGACCCTATGGGGTCCTACAATCCCACTACGAAATATCAAGGGCAAGAGATTTCGACACTGCTACGTCAGGTTCAAGAAGGCCTCACTAAACGCCCCAAAATACATCCAAAATCGCTGGGCAAAGAAATCACCATTCGAAATTCCAACTCAAATACCTTACTCGGGCAAATGTTTTGGATCTCTGCATAGAAATCAATGGTCGATCCTCCAAACACATGGCCACACTGTTCAAACATCTGTGAACAACAATGCTGCACATGCATCAAACATTCATCCAAGTCGTCACGTTTGCGACCAAGTCACGTCTTCCTTAGCAAAGGCCAGGCAAACATAAGACAGACTTCAGAGTTTGAGAATGTTTCAGACTGGGGAAGAGATGGGAAGAGTTAGTGAGTTGTGCCGGTCTTGCATAGTCTTGCATTATGTTTAGCCAATTTAGATCAATTTAGACATATTTAGATCAAGTTGTCACTCTGTTGTCACTGAATTGTCACTCTGTTTTACGCAAAACAGAACGGAACTCTTCTTGTGACTCCGGAAACTTGGCACAAGGCCCCCAACCCATTCGAAGTCTCCACAAGTTTCCACAAGTTTCCAAGGTCTAGGGAGCTCGGGTTCCAACAGTGTGTGGTTCTCAATGGTTCTCAACACATCTTAAGACAATGTGAAACGATTGCGTTGGTCAAACCCTAGGCCATACTGCTAGTGCCAAATAGAAACACGAAGCACCATCTGGTGCCAAGAACGTTTCAATTGGATAAACTCGGAGAAACTGCGAGGCATTTCAAAAACCTGGCCTTTCAAAGCAATTCTTCAGTGAAGACAACTAAGCCTTTCTAAGCACAAAAGACCACAGTAGTATCCTACTCATGGCCCGACCCATGGCTAGCTCAAGCCTCTTTCTCAAGGGCGTTCCGCGCAAACATTTGCAGGGAGAAACCATGAGTCTTCAAGCCCACAGCCAATCTTTCAGGGCCATACTGGGCAGGAACAAAGGAAATTCGACATTACCAAACTCCAATGTCAGCGATATCCGATGTATTCCGACGTTATGACTATGATTGTGGAACATGATGCCCTCGGTACACCCAGGTACATTTAGGTACTAGATAATGTTTATGAGAGCATAGGAAGCGCTGCCCTCCTTGCTGGGTTCCTGCCGCGTCCTCTTGACAATCTCTGCATATCTCTCTGATGACAAACAAAACAAGAAGCCCGAAACCAGGAGAACCTGGAGAACCACGTCTTCATGTCTTTATGTTCTTGTCACGGTGCCCTTGCTGCGTCCTATCAACCCCAGCTTCGCAAAGACAAAGGCTCCAGCTCAGTCAAGTTCGAGGAACCAGCCGCAGCTTCATTTGCACCATTTCCAACTTCATTCTGTGCTTCATTTGGACGTGGATCGATCTGCAATGATTCGACCTTGCCAGCAGAGAGGTTTCTGCGTTTCTGCCCACTGTGACTACATCTAACTACTTGCCAGACTTGCTGTACTGTGTATGGTGCAAGGAAATTACGGAAACCATTTCAAGGATCACCATGATCAAACTATGATGACTTTCGACTTGAGAAACACCCAAGCTTTCGCTTGGATACCACCTTGAACTTCTGCGACCCAGTCTGCAGCTCTTGCCACCAAGCAGAGAGCGGTCCCATCCCATTGAAGCGACAATACATGAAAAGACCACATGGGGTTTCAAGTTAGATTTAGATCAAGTGACTCTATTGGTTTCCATCAATTTACGTTGATCAGGATTTTTTGGCACTAACTCTAAGAGTCGATGGGCCAATCTGCGTATCGAGGTGACGCACCTGTGAACTCTGGACTCTTGTCGTCTCTTGCCATCTGCCACACTCTATTGACGATGAGTTCACAGCGCCAATGGCTGCATTTTTTCTGAAGGTGGGGGTCTGCACCCTTATGCCATTAAAGCACGTGGTGTTACAAGGTTTTCTCACTGCAACTACACAACAACGTCCTCAAAACAGACTTTTTCTCAACTGATTTCAAGGCATTTCTGACATCTGTTTGTTGGATGTTGGTACACATGGTTTTGGCTGAAGCGAAGCATTGAACGGCTACTGTATGTGCCACATGGCATCGGGCTGGTCAAACCTGGCAGCTTGTTTTCTTTACGCATTTGGTGAAATTGTTTGGCTACATGAAAAAACGTCTATAAAACAGACTCTCCAAGCCGCAGGTGTTCCCAAACTCAATATGTCAGTAAGCTTAGTCACCGGCTTAGCCCATTAAAATTCATTATATAAAATTTGGTTCATGATGGTTCATGTTCGTAGTTCATCCCATTTCCAAAACTGTGCCAAGATGCTGGACGCGGATCCGATCCATTCACGTCGTTCGAAGAAATGGTGGACGCGGTGGCCGGCTCCATCTTTTCCGGCTCCGGCTGCTCAGCCTGGGTGTCAGAAGGTGGAATAGTTTGAACACAGTTAAAACACATGGAACACCATAGTTCATCCAGCTTCATCCATGTGCATGTGTCATGTTCATCCAATCCGTCAAATCTGATCCAGATCGATATTTTTCCAAGCAGTTCTTGACTCATTTTGGGATTCCACCTTGGCTGGGCTGTAAATAGCGAATACATGCGAATACTCTTGCCACCGGTCAAAGTAGCCGACAATATCCGACAATGATCCGATGTTGATCTAATGTCTGGATGATTGTTTTGGGAGCCAACTCAACATCCAAAGTTTTGAACGTGAGTAACATCATGTCTTTCAGCAGTTTTTAACGCGTTGCCGCAATGCCGCATTACCCAAAGTTTCTTTGCGTCCTCCAGAGAGCATATTCCCCAAGCCTCCACCCATGACAAATCCGAGTCTCTTGTGTGCACAGGGACTCCGTGCTCCTGGGGATTTCCAAATCAAACTTGACCGTTGTCTGAAAAGAGAAACTTGACTGAAGAAGTGACAAACATTTCAATATTTTCAATCCTATCACCGACCTTTGAAACTTTCTTCTCTGAACAAGTTCGGGGTTGGTCACAGCAGCCAAAGCCTCCGTCCAAAAACATTTAATTAAAAAGAAACACATGCATCAAATGCATTCAAATGATTCAAATGCATCATCCGATCAGCGCAAGATATGCTTCCAGACGTTCCCGTGGCTGGGTTCCAGGTGGGTCACCAAGTTCCCTGTTTCTGTGGAGCTATGCCAGAACCGTCAGAAACTCTCAATGCGTTATTTCGTTTGAATCATCTGCACTTGGCAAATTGATGGAAATCAAGAAGTATCTTACTTTCTCAAAAGTTGAACGCAAGGATGGCTAGAACTAGCCAACTAGCTGTAGGATGAACCATTGCTGCGGCCGAAAGTCGGTTTCCAGTTCAAGGACATGTTGGAGTTGAGGACGCGCAGCGAGGGTTTCATCTCGGCTGGTAAGTCTCCTCGGCTTGCAATAAATTATATTCTGATGCTCCTGGTCAACGGATGAGCTTTGGAACATGAATAGGAGCGTCAGACATGTCACTGCCTGTCCTGATGTACGCTCAAAAAAACATTGATATTGATATCATTTGCACATCTTCTGCATCTAAATCTGGATTTTGAACACAATGGAACAACAGTTGAGGTGTTGTGAAGCATGTTGAAAATTTGCTCTTGGTTCATCCGAGCAGTTCAATTCTGATGTCTGTTCGGCTCTTCGGCTCTCTTCTGAGGATGTGACCTGCACTTCATCCTACAACCATAGTGCCATAGTGGCTTGAATGGGCCCCTCACTGCCACCACGGTGCCCACTGGAAGCACAGTACTGCTGATGATGTGGATGGCATTTACGACAGCCTGCAACGCGAGATTTCACTTGGAAACGCATCTCTAGATGGTTGGGTCATGACTGATCATGACTAAATCTCCACCTATGCGGTTTTGAGCAGCTTTCTGTACTCTGCACATTAAAGAAACACACTGTTGTTCGCATCATTGCGTGGCCATGGTAGCTTGTTCGCACAACTCGAGGAATGACCGTTGCAACACCAGGTTGTGTCTACAAGTGAGCCATGGATTTGTCGCACTATTCCGCTTTATGGAACCAGGCTTGAAAAGGGTTTCAAGACGAAGGCAATACAAGAAGCGACTCCGGCATTGACAGCTGGCAGTTTGCAGCCCGGAGTCTTCAACAATGAAAACTATTTCCCCACAACATTGTGTGGGGTTCTTGTTCCCCACAACATTGTGTGGTGTTCTTGTTTTTTGCTCTGCACCTCCCGCCTTCTCCTCCTCCGCCTCCTCCCGCGTCCTCCCTCCTCACACAACTCTCACATACAACATTGTTACACACAACTCTCTCACACAACATTGTCACACACACACACACAACTCCCACACATACAGCATTCTCACATACAATCTCACACATACAACATTGTCACACACACACAACTCTTTCACACATACAACATTCTCACATACAACTCTCACGCACACACATACACACAACATTGTCACAAACAACTCTCTCACACGCAACATTGTCACACACACAACTCTCTTACACACAACATTGTCTGGCAGGCGTGGCGCTTACTGACATCTGCCTTCGTTTTGTGTGGCAGGCGTGGCACTTACGGCACTGGGATGGCTCTGGTGGCGGCCTTGGTCGCGGCTGGTCGCCTGGGGCGCCGCGCCTCTTTTGCGTGGTAGGCGTGGCGCTTGGTGACATCTGCCTTCGTTTTGTGTGGCAGGCGTGGCGCTTGCTGACATCTGCCTTCGTTTTGTGTGGCTGGCGTGGCACCTGGTGACATCTGTCTTCGTTTTGTGTGGCAGGCGTGGCACTTACGGCACTGGGATGTCTCTGGTGGCGGCCTTGGTCGCGGCTGGTCCGCCTGGGGCGCCAGGCCTCGTTTGCGTGGCAGGCGTGGCGCTTGGTGACATCTGCGTTCGTGTGGCTGGCGTGGCACCTGGTGACATCTGTCTTCGTTTTGTGTGGCAGGTGTGGCACTTACGGCACTGGGATGTCTCTGGTGGCGGCCTTGGTCGCGGCTGGTCCGCCTGGGGCGCCGCGCCTCGTTTGCGTGGGAGGCGTGGCGCTTGGTGACATCTGCCTTCGTTTTGTGTGGCAGGTGTGGCACTTGGCGACATCTGCCTTCGTTTTGTGTGGCGTGGCAATTACGGCGCTGGGCTGGCTCTGGTGGCGGCCTTGGTCGCCGCTGGTCGCTGGGGCGCTGCGCCTCGTTTGCGTGGCAGGCGTGGCGCTTGGTGACATCTGCCTTCGTTTTTTGTGGCAGGCGTGGCGCTTGGTGACATGTGCCTTCGTTTTGTGTGGCAAGCGTGGCGCTCACATACAACATTCTCTCTCACACACACAACCTTGTCACACGCAATTCTTTGACACACAACCTGGTCACACACAACACTTTCACACACAACTCTTTCACAGACAACCGTGTCACACGGAACTCTTTCACACACAACCTTGTCACACACAACTCTTTGACACACATCCTGGTCACACGCAGCACTTTCACACACAACTCTTGGACTGATTGTCACGCACTTACACGCGTCTTTCACACAGAGCACTTCCACATACAACTTACGCACAACTTTGTCACACACAGCACTTTCACACACAACTCTTTCACACACAACTTTGTCACACACAGCTCTTTCACGCAGAACTCTTTCACACACAACCTTGTCACGCACAGCTCTTTGACGCACAACCTGATCACACACACAGCACTTTTACACACAATTCTTTCACACACAACCTTGTCACCCAGCACTCTTTCACACACAATCTTGTCACACGCAACTCTTTGACACAACCTGGTCACGCACAGCTCTTTGACACACAGCCTGATCACACAACCTTGTCACACACAACTCTTTGACTCACAACCTGGTCACACACACACAGCACTTTCGCACACAATTCTTTCGCACACCACCTTGTCACGCACAACTCTGTCACACACAACTCTTTGACACACAACTTTGTCACACCCAGCACTGTCATACTCAAGTTCTTGAACGCAGTTTTTCTTCTACCATGTCCTTTCTCTGTCCTGCCTTTACCATCTCATTTTCTTTTCACATCTGTTTGGTGCTTCTTGGAAGGACTTGACTTGTGGGGTTATCCGGTCCTTTAATTTGTTGCTCTGCACCGCCCGCCGATTTCTCCTCCTCCTCCTCCTCCTCCCGCGTCCTCCCTCACACATACAACGCAACATTCTCACATACAACTCTCACACATACAACATTGTCACACACAACTCTCTCACATACAGCATTGTCACACACACCTCTCTCACACACAACATTCTCACATACAACTCTCACAAATACAACATTGTCACACACAACTCTCACACATACAACAGTCTCACATACAACTCTCTCTCTCTCTCACACACAACATTGTCACACACAACTCTTTCACACACAACATTGTCACTTACAACTCTCACACATACAACATTGTCACATACAACTCTCTCACGCACAACATTGTCACACACAACATTCTCACACACAACTCTCTTACACACAACTCTCTCTGCCTTCGTTTTGTGTGGCAAGCGTGGCACTTACGGCGCTGGACTCGCTCTGGTGGCGGCCCTGGTCGCCGTTGGGTCCGTGTGGCGCCGCGCATCTTTTGCATGGCAGGCGTTTCACTTGGCGACATCTGCCTTCGTTTTTTGTGGCAGGCGTGGCACTTGGTGACATCTGCCTTCGTTTTGTGTGGCAGGCGTGGCACTTACGGCACTGGGCTGGCTCTGGTGGCGGCCTTGGTCGCCGNGCGTGGCACTTGGTGACATCTGCCTTCGTTTTGTGTGGCAGGCGTGGCACTTACGGCACTGGGCTGGCTCTGGTGGCGGCCTTGGTCGCCGCTGGGTCCGCGTGGCGCCGCGCCTCTTTTGCATGGCAGGTGTGGCGCTTGGCGACATCTGCCTTCGTTTTGTGTGGTAGGCGTGGCGCTTGGCGACATCTGCCTTCGTTTTGTGTGGCAGGCGTGGCAGTTGGCGACATCTGCCTTCATTTTGTGTGGCAGGCGTGGCACTTGGCGAAATCTGCCTTCGTTTTGTGTGGCAGGCGTGGCACTTACGGCACTGGGCTGGCTCTGGTGGCGGCCTTGGTCGCCGCTGGGTCCGTGTGGCGCCGCGCCTTGGCGACATCTGCCTTCGTTTTGTGTGGCAGGCGTGGCACTTACGGCTCTGGGCTGGCTCTGGTGGCGGCCTTAGTCGCCGCTGGGTCCGTGTGGCGCCGCGCTTCTTTTGCATGGCAGGGGTGGCGCTTACGGCGCTGGGCTGGCTGTGGTGGCGGCCTTGGTCGCCGCTGGGTGCATGTGGCGCTGCGCCTCTTTTGCATGGCAGGCATGGCGCTTGGTGGCATCTGCCTTCGTTTTGTGTGGCAGGCGTGGCGCTTGGTGACATCTGCCTTCGTTTTGTGTGGCAGGCGTGGCACTTACGGCACTGGGCTGGCTCTGGTGGCGCTTGGTGACATCTGCCTTCGTTTTGTGTGGCAGGCGTGGCACTTACGGCGCTGGGCTGGCTCTGGTGGCGGCCTGGTCACCGTTCGGTCCGTGTGGCGCCGCGCCTCTTTTGCATGGCACGCGTGGCGCCTGCAGGCGTGGCACTTGGCGACATCTGCCTTCGTTTTGTGTGGCAGGCATGGCACTTACGGCGCTGGGCTGGCTCTGGTGGCGGCCTTGGTCGCCGCTGGGTGCGTGTGGTGCCGGGCCTCTTTTGCATGGCAGGCGTAGCGCTTGGCGACATCTGCCTTCGTTTTGCATGGCAGGCGTGGCGTTTGGCGACATCTGCCTTCGTTTTGTGTGGCAGGCGGGGCACTTACGGCACTGGGCTGGCTCTGGTGGCGGTCTCGGTCGCCGCTGGGTCCGTGTGGCGCTGCGCTTCTTCTGCGTGGCAGGCGTGGCACTTGGCGACATCTGCCTTCGTTTTGTGTGGCAGGCGTGGCACTTGGCGACATCTGCCTTCGTTTTGTGTGGCAGGCGTGGCGCTTACGGCTCTGGGCTGGCTCTGGTGGCGGCCTTGCTCGCCGCTGGGTCCGTGTGGCGCCGCGCCTCTTTTGCATGGCAGTCGTGGCTCTTGGTGGCATCTGCCTTCGTTTTGTGTGACAGGCGTGGCGCTTGGCGACATCTGCCTTCGTTTTGTGTGACAGGTGTGGCGCTTTGTAGCATCCATGTCACTTTTGTGTGGCAGGCCTGGCACTTGGTGACATCTAAGCCTACGTCCCTGGATCTAGCTGTTTGTCAACCTGCTCGAGATCAACTCATTCATTCATTCATTCATTCACTCACTCACTCACTCATTCATTCATTCATTCATTCACTCATTCATTCATTCATTCATTCATTCATTCATTTCATTCATTCATTCATTCATTCATTCACTCATTCATTCATTCATTCATTCATTCATTCATTCACTTGGCGACATCTGCCTTACTTTCCCTTGGCAGGCGTGGCACTTACGGCGCTGGTCCGGCAGTGGTTTCGCACACAGGAACCCCACATACAACTTACACACAACTTTGTCACACACACAGCACTTTCACACGCAACTCCCTCACACACACAACCCTGTCACACACACTACTCTTTCGCACAACCTTGTCACACACAACTCTTTGACACACAACTCTTTGACTGATTGTCACACACAAGTCTTTCACACACAGCACTTCCACATACAACTTCCACACAACTTTGTCACACACAGCGCTTTCACACACAACTCTTTCAAACACAACACCGTCACACACAACTCTTTCACACACAACTTTGTCACACACACCTCTTTCGCACAGACCTGTTTCACACACACAACCTTGTCACACACAACCTTGTCACACACAACTCTTTACCGCACAACCTGGTCACACACACACACACACAGCACTTTCACACACACAACTCTTTCACACACACAACATTGTCACACGCAACTCTTTGACGCACATCCTGGTCACACACAGCGCTTTCACACACAACTCTTTTACATACAACCTTGTCACGCACAACTCTGTCACATACAACTCTTAGACACGCAGCTTTGTCACACACAGCACTGTCACACACAAGTTCTTGAACACAATCTTTCTTCCACCATGTCCTCTCTCTTTCCTGCCTTTACCATCTCATTTTCACATCTGGTTGGTGCTTCTTGGAAGGAGGTGACTTGTGGGGTTATCCGTTCCTTTAATTTTGAAACCTTGGCCGCGTTGTGGCTCAACCGAATCGTGGCCACTTCATGGCACTTCATGGCACTTCAACATGATTCAACATTTGTTTGGTCAAAATCCAAATGTTCATTTCATGGGCAAATCTTTCCATTTCCTCTCGCGAATATGGATTTACATTTACAATGGATTAACCGCTACCCAACAAAACACAAGCAAGGAGAAGTGAGGCATGATAGCCCTTCAACTGGGTAGATTCTTCTTAGCGAGGGAAAGCAAAAGAAACATCACGAACAACAGACGGATCACATGAAAATTGGGCCATTGGGCCTAGGGAAGGTATGAAACATGTAGAAACATGTAGGCATAGGTAGTCTACGTAGGTTTGAGGTTTCTACTACATAAACCCATGGTCAACCTTTGGTCAACCCATGGCGTCAAGAAATGGCCACCTCTTTGGCAGTGCCCTTGGTATTGGAATCTCGCAAGACATTGAAAGTTGGCCCGACAAACACCACAGGGGTGGAAACGAGAACCTTGCATGAAAACCTGGCGGCACCGGGCCAATCCTTGCCCAGAACAGAAATCGCATGCATCGATCTGCATACCCGATTACACATGCGCAGAAGGAGAAACCATGCAGAAACAATACAGAAACAAAAGAAGTCAACACACCTCAACTAACTTCAGCCGCAACCAGGCCAACCTCAACCAAGAAATCCAAGGAAACCATCCAGGCAAACCTGCGGCAAACTTGCAGAATTTTGCAGAGTCTTGCTTGGATTCATATGATTCAAACTCACGTCGCCAGCCACAGCCACCACAGTCGCAACAACGCAGCACAAATCACCGTGAATCCAACAGGTCCAACACATGCAGTCAAATCAATCTGGTCGTCGCCAAGCTGCCAAGCAACACAAGAAACCTGACAACTAACATCGACTAGTTCGAACCTTTCCCATAAATTCCACAAAGCATGAAATTGGGACTGGAGAAGCCTTGCGCGCCACAAAACCTCGCCTCCCAAACACACAAAACCTACAAAAACACATTGCTTCCCACTTGCTCATCGTGATCCTGAATCAGAAGCGATGACGTGCTGGGTGATTGAATTGGTGAGTGAAGGTCGCCTGGTGCCTTTTGTTGGTAACTGGGAAATTCATCAAAACTTCCCTCGATAAAGACAATATAGATCGGCCCATGCAACACAAACACCACGATGTCCAACGCCATGGCCAACCCGATGTCCAATGCCATGCCACAGCATTTTCTCGGACATTTTCTTCGGGCCTTGAAGTCGTAGTGGTTCATACCAGCAAGATTTTCTTCAATCTCATACGAGTATCTCTCCTTAGTGGGTTCATGGAGAAAATGACAGAAAATTGAGAGTCCGAAGAGTCTCGGCTTGAACAGAAACAAGCTTAAACCAAGAACTGATGCAAATTGATGCAAAATGCGACAGCTGGGTTTCAGTTGTACCAAATTTGAATGTAAATTAACGCAAATTGGCATGCCAAGCATTCCCTTCCCGTCCGTGTTTCGAATTTGTTAAATCTTTGTTTGGAGGGGTGAAATGGGTGCAGTGGCAATGTTCGCTTGCACTTGCAAACAAAGGATAGTGATGGATGGTGTGCATCACAGGACTTTGTGACTTTGTGGTGGGGTAGGATTCGGTAGGACGGTAGGATGTTAAAGTTCACTTTGTAGTGCGGCAAACGGTCTCCGTGCAAGGTGCCATGATCACCGTATGTCTTCATGATCCTTGAAAGGAAAACACATGAAGACACAGTGAAGACACACAATATCTCTGTGTGATGATTTAAGAAACTCACGGGATCTCTCATCTACAAACACACCTTTGCAGGGAATTCACAAGATCTGTCTAGTTTGTACAATAGCCCTGTCAAGGAATTCCCAGGATCTCTGTACTAGGACTCTTGTTGAAGGGAACGTAAAGATCTCCATACAAGGAACTGTCAAAGAAATTCATAAATCTGCACAAGGACCGTCTAAAAAGACTACTAAACTGACAAGATGTTTGAAATTTCCGTACTCAAATCCATGCACGGAGCCCACGGGATCTCTGTGGAAGGATCCTCTAGGCGAACTCACAGGATTTTACAACACAAAGATTCCACCCAAAAACAATGACAAAGACTCTGAAGTTTGGTCCTTTCAAGGATTTCACCTGATCTCTGTACAAGGACCAAATTTCATTTGACCCTTTCCAGGAAATCACGGGACCTCAAGATCACACAGAAATCTCCATTCCTGAGGCCCAAATGAACCTCACAACTTCTCACAACCCTACACTGCCCAGTGTTCCAAAGCGCTTTGTCGGGCAACCGTGGCAAAACCCGAGAGGTTTTCACATGACTTATACTTGCTTGACATTGCTTGACCATCTTTGACATTGACATGTACCTGTACCTCCCTGTTCCTACGTAAACATATGTGAATTATTGTGACCACTTATGACGTTCAAGTATTTGTGACCATTCGTGACGTGCAAGTCGTACAAGCAGAGTTTCTAGTAGTCGTGTCATCTCTCAGGGAAAACCTGGTTGACGTACACCTAGTTCATTTCGCAAATTCAATACATTTCAAAAACGAGAAACTACAACAGAAGCTGCAAAAGTCTCAAAAGTTCTACAAGACAGTGGCCATGGAGTCTTAAACTTTAAAAAGAATGAATCCAGGTTGAATCCAGAATGAACCCCTAGTCGTCCTAGTCTCATTCTAGTGCGACCTACTATTTGATCTATTTGTGAACGGGACTAGGATGATGAGGGATTGGTTCTGGTGCGACATTCTATCTCTGATGTGTTGCGACATGATGCGACGTATCGCGATGCCTCCCATGAACAAACACCAAATGCATCTGTCA
Source organism: Symbiodinium sp. clade C Y103 (assembly GCA_003297045.1). NCBI lineage: Eukaryota > Dinophyceae > Suessiales > Symbiodiniaceae > Cladocopium > Cladocopium sp. clade C. The sequence goes on from BGPT01000744.1 coordinate 33,383, forward strand.
GTTGATCCATTTCGCCAGTTTCGTCCGTTTCGTGGGGTGGATTGTACATTGTACATATATAGAGCTTTACAGTAAACTTTACAGTTAGTTCAACCAATCAAAGTATGTTGATTTATATGGCATACGTGAATGCTGACACGGCAAAACCATTCAGACGAATGTGCAAAGCATGATTGGCAAAAACCATTGACGCAACAAGCCGAAGAAGGCCCATGTAAACGTCCACTTGGGATGGCATACCATCTTGAATCTGGACATGCTTTCATGTTCTGACAGTCCCTTGGTATAGATGACACGCATGGTATGGCATTTAGTGTCCCTGTGTCCCAACACACACTGAGTTTGAGCCATGCCACATTCCTTGAGAACTCTGCTGCCACTTGCTGCCTTGCACAACTATATCACAACATATCACAAGTATCAAAGCGTCCCAAAGTCCCCCCACAATGATCCAACTTGGTCATTAGGCTGCCGTGTCATGTGCAAAGCGAAGCCGCTAAAACATGCTTAAACCCCAATGTCAAGTGGGTTCACTGTTTCATAGTGTTTCACAGAACTCAAAGTGTTTGAAGATTCGCTTTCCAAAGCCTCTGTGAGTGGCATCTTGCGTGGCAATTACCGATCAAGAAACACTGAATTGCACGCAAACTAGTTATGAGGCATCCCATTCTTGCGTAAGGGAAAGAACTGTTCTTCTCAATTCCTAGAAAATTATCAAACTAGAAGTTAGCCGCATCATCTGAAAGACTTGCGTTATCCTCTAGATTTGTCTAACATCAGTTTCTTCAAATTGTCATCCGTGTTGTGATGCCGGCCAGCCATCCACTTACTCGGAACGTCGCTGGCGTGCTGGGCAATGTTTCAGAATCCCTTGAAGCAAAAGTACACAAACTGAAGCAAATTACAGAATCTATACAAAACGATTCTGTAAAACGATTTAAAAGAACAGAAGTCCTTAAAAAAGGCACATGCAGTCAGTCATGCAGCAAACATGGACGCCAGCAACGAGATTTCCACAAATGCTTCAAGTTTTTTCCCCATCGACGTAAGATGCGCAAATGCGTTACGATCGCCTCGACAGTTTTTCCATGGGTTCTTATCTGGCTTGGAGGTTCTTAATGACTCGCCATTGAGTGCCCAATGCAGATCTGGATGGCATAGAATGTGCCTAGTTTAACGATGTTTGGGGGGAAACAGTTTGTGGACTAGGCAAGAGTTTGCAGCAAAACAGCTCTGGTAGAGTAAAATGCGCGCAAAAACACAGACATGCTTGCTGCGTTGCTCTTCTCATGATAGAACCTATACTGAGTTTGCTGCATCTGAACACGCAGTGCATTATGGTGCATTGCTTCAACAAGAAATCAGCAGTGCTCAACTTCACCTGTCTTGCCAAGCAGCAATGCATGAATAACGGCTTGCGCTGATGTTGGTTTGGAAAGATTGATAACAGCAGTGCTCCTTTTCTTGCGATTGTGTTGAGGGCTCAAGTAGAAGACCAAAAGTGCCTTGCTGGGTGCAGAAATTTGTACTGAAACCCACAAGTTGTGACACGTGAAATTCGTGCGATCACGTGAAAAGTGAACCTTTGTGAATGAAGTAACAACTTCACGAATCGGTGAGGAGTGCTCATGTTGCTTGAACCACTTCCTGGTCCCCGCTGGTCCCAATGATGAAGGCTAAAAGATTACCTACAAAGTGCTCACAGGTGGATGGAGGTACTATGATGAACACTATGCTATGTACTATGTGTGATGTACTATGTATGTTCACATGATGTACTCCGATCAAGCATGGACATACATAGTCAGTTCATTGCACTACTACTATACACTCTTGCCATTCAGAACTCTCCTTTCAAATAGTCTTGGAGAAAGTCTGAATTCAGCGAATTTCAGTAGTCCTACCAGGAAGCTCAAAAATCCGCGGAATCTCAACTTGGGAGACTGAGATGAAATGGACTTTTGCATGGGTTGACTTTGAAGTTTGCACTACCCGCGCTATCCCATGGGCACCAACTTGGACCAAGTTTTCCAACTTGAAAATCTGCGCGGAATCCCTGTCCCTGCAAGCGCGTCCAGCTTGCATTCTGTGGACTCTGTGGGGAATCAACAATGTAGCGGTTTGGCACATGTTTGGCATTTAAATAGAAAAACCAACACAATATCGAGAATCTTTCCCTGCCAAACATCTTGAAGATAGAAAAACTGATATTGCTATCTTCGATATTGAACCTTTGATAACCTTTGTGCCCACGCAACGTTTTGGTCGTGCTCGACCTCCCTGAAACCAAGCAACACCGAGGCTGGCCAAAACCAAGGTGGCAAGAGCAGCTGCAATCAACAGCAAAAGCCTTCGCAGATCAGGTGCAGTACAATGCGGTACAATGAAGTACATCAGTACAGCGCAATATTACATCACAGGACGCCGTGTGTAGTTCGACCAGAGGTTTAAGCCATCCCATGCCTCCACTGCATACCTAAATGCACTAGATTTGTTTGCAAGATACCCTTGGGATGAAGAATCAAATCTGATTTTGCACTGTTCTGCTTTCATGAATACGCACAGAGAAACCGATGTTCTGCTGAAACACCATTATCATCATACAACCTATCTGTGGCTGGGGGCCGTGGATACAAGCAAATCACTACTGTGATACAATAGGCTATATTCCCGAGAAGAATGATGCTTTGGCCCGTTTCTAAAAGCCCGAGGAAAGTGCTTTGTCATTTATTTCCTGCAATGCAAGCAACACGAATGTGAAGACGCGCGAGAAATCCCAGTCCTTAGCAAAGCACTACCGTGCTACACCAAGAAAGAGAAGCAGAATGGCAGAGTTTTGTAACAAAGCATTTCATGCTGGCATGTCTTGCTATGTCTTGCTTCACAAGCTTGTGAAAGGTTTTTGAAATGGTACCAGCCCCACTTCTCCCGGTGAACCTACAGGATTCAACAACAGCACAATGAGAAAGCTATGAAAGCTTCAACGAAAGCCGTGCGCATCCGGCGCATCCTTGAAACCTCCAAGCTACAAGGGCAACGGCTTCTTACTCTGCTTTTGAGAGTGGACCACAAACGAAAATCTGACCGGTTTAGCCAAATTACGGCGGTGGGCTCGGGTGGGATCGGGGGGGCTTGGGTGGGCTATTTGCGCCAAAATTCGTCATTTGCGATTTCAATTTGCGGTCTCGCCTTTGTCTTGTTCACCAAGAGTAGCCTTGGCAAGTCCCAGCGCAGATTGAACACGAGTCTTTTTAGACCTGCCAGGATCCAGAAGGTTCATCCGATGTTCGTCTGTTATGTTCTTGTCGAAGAGAAGCAAAACGAGCGATGGCTTCATACCAGCAAGACCACCACCTGGTTTCATATCGGAAGGAGGTGAACATTTATATATCTCCCGGTACCTTCAAAGTTCTTCAACATTCTTCAACAACCAAACGTGTAGACTGGACAAGTCCTGCTTCCATGATCTTCTTGACACTTATGGAGTGGTGTGAGCCCACCAGCATACGCTAGCCATGTGGATGTATATTTCCAAAACATGAATACAGAATAATACAGTGACAAACTATTGCAGAATATGACAGAAGAAGTACATAGAGATGAGAGAGCAAACTCAACAACTTACGTCATAGCACGTTCGGAAAAAGGGATGAACGTCAGAGCTGCAACTGAAAGCAGTACATCTATATCAAATACAGATTTAATGCAGCCTCTCTAAAAGGTTGGACTCGGTTGGACCTTTCACCATCTTTCACCCTTTCATCACCTGTAAGCCTGCCACAGTGGTTTAGATTTCAATAATTCTAGATAATTCTAGGTTAACAATTGCTTCATTGCCTGCTCAGTACGAAAAGTTGAATTCTTTTCCCAGTGAACCAACAATATTGAATGGAATTAGGACACAAAATCAAACTTGGTTAGAGACGCATCGAACACGCATCGAGCAGACACCGAACGCACATCTGCTGCATTGCCGAAGGACAGCAAGACACTCAGTACCACATCCTGAGAGGCTGTGGCGGTTTCCAGACTGATCATCTTAATTCAGGGCATAAGAAAAGAACGAATATCACATATATACAGTATACTACATACAATATATCAATAAATGCTGATTTAAATGCTTGGAACTACTGCCTAATGTCTTGAAAAAATGTTAAAAATCAAGAACGAGGTGATGAAGCGCAACAAATCGTGATGAGTCGTGATGAATGTCTATGATTAAATTGCTCAATGCCAACGTATTGCTGTCCTGAAGGAATTCACAGGTATCGGCACCATCGTGGTCCAAAATGATCAAACTGGTCCAAAGATGGAAGCAAAACCAAGCCTGTATACAGCATAGAAATGCATAGAATCCAGCAAATTATGAATATAGACATAGCATTGATTATGCAGCACCCCCAAAAGTACACCGAACGTTTTGAGAATGGCACGAATGTAATGCTTGAGTGATGTCTAGCAAGCCAGGGGTCGTACCCCCTCTAAACCAGAAGCTTTCAAAGCCTGTTTCTTTTCATCGTGTTGTTTTGGAACACCTACTTAGATCTTGCTGAGGGGCCACAGTGTCCGGTCGATTCACAGATTTATTGAGAGGTATGCCCAGCTGCAAGACCCCTTCAAATTATGCCCGTAGGTGGGAAATGCTACAAGATGATGCAAGTGCGACAGAACGCATAGAATGCACAAAATGCAACATGCGTAAATATCAAATATCATGTGAATATCGCGTGATACCCAGGTGACACCCACGGTCCCGCCCGAACAGTATCACAACATCTTACAACAACTTATATAATTTTTACAACCTGTTGTTCAACCAAACATATATCAAACAACCTTCATCAACTTTCAAAATGGCTATTCCAATGGGAAAGATAAACGATGGGATGTAGATGGATTTAGAGATTTTCCCCAAGAGCTCCTGGTTGAGGGGAGGGTTCCAAGATTTTGGACTAGTCCATCATCCCCATGTGGAGAATCTGCATGTATCATCCCCTTCTACTGGTGAGTTTATATTGTGAGATGGATGATAATAATCCCAATGAAACTAGTTCGTGCAAACTCCAACCCCATTTCTTCGCAAACATGTCTGGCTATCACTGTTGTAGCATGCTGCAGCCACATGTTTGCAGGTTGATATCCGCCGTTGTTGTTGGCACCCAACGCGCGATTCGTCCAGGCAAAAGTATGCAAAAGTGGTGAATGTTCCCATGTCGATTGCGGCCATAAGCATCCACCACAATCATAATTAGGCCTAACTGGTGTGCGAGTCGTATGATCCTCATCAGAACCTTTGGAGCCCGATTTAGCTGGCCTCTTTACCCCCAGTTTTCATCATCAAGAACCAGCGGTCAATTTGGGCATTGCATGTCGTGAATCACGTCATATCAAGTCCTATCGCAGCATGGATGGTTTCACGACATGTTCACTACGTGTTTTAGTACATGTTTCATGCATATCATTCATATCCCACTATGATCAGTATGTCTCAGTATGTCTCAGCATGTGTTTCGATTCGGTTACTGTGGCTCCCAACGAAGACGTTGATGATTGGAGCTTTCCACGGCCACACCATGGCCTGGCAGAAGCCATAGAGCCTGGACAGATTCGCTCAACAGCCAGGTCAACAGGACATGTTAAAATCACACAGTCCTTACAACAGTCTTACAACATCTTCAGTTTGCATTAATACATCAATACATATATTGATACATTTTATATCTTGACTAGATTTAAATAGTAATACATTTCCAGACTGTATCCGATCTCCTGGTCACGGGTACGGGATTACTGCAATCTTGGCTATCCTTTCCTGAAACATCCCCACACATCCTGACACCCGATCCCACCAAAGCCAAGGAGCACAAGGATCAGAGTGGCCAAGCTGGTTTGCGCAGAAGCCGTGTCGGTTGCCACCACAATTACCAGGGAGAAACCTCGGCACAAGGCGCGAGTTCACAGCCAGCGTTTAAGACACATTTAAAGCACATTTGAGACGCATTTGATAATTCTAGATTACAACAAACAACCAAAACGACTTGCAGCACATGCGTCGAAGACGTGTTCTTTCAACAGTCTCATCACAAAATAGCAAAAACAGAAACACAGACCACACCCAAGGTCCATTAATAGCAAAATGTTGCGACATTCACCACATAACCCCGGTTGTGCATTTGACCGAACCGACGTCCTGCCATCGTTATTTTTGTCGACACCAAACAGCAGGTAATAGCGGGGAAAAAATATCCAATTTGCAAGAATCATGACTGAAACAACTCGCCAAGAAACCAAATCCTCGTGCAAGCAGCAGCAAACCAAACCTCGAAAGGAACTGACAGGAATAACGCAAAAAACGGCTCAGATTTCACTGTTCTTCTTCAGGCCCTCTCCAATTGCAAAACCACATGCTTGCCACACACACACACACACAAAATTGGTAGAAGTGTCTGGACGAGAAACATGCTGAAACATGCATGCAAAAGCACAAGGTTGTATTCACCTGTGTATTCAGATATCTTCAGATTATGACAGCCACGCACGAATTGGGTGTCAATCATGGCCTAGTCTAGTCAATAAAAGGTAAAAGGACCTGAACTCGCATCCTGACAGGTGGATGCCGAGCTCCAAGTCCGCTTCCACCAAGAAACCACCAGCGGTTAGAGCGGAAGTTGGAGCTCAGGAACCTGTGCCCGGAGCCCGCCCGGAACAGGTCTGCAGGTCTGGGATCTTAGCGGTATTTCCAACTCGGTTCTAGGCCACCTAGGCAGGAAAATCCTCAATTGGCATGTGGAATATGGGTGGATCATGGGACAAAGGAAAAAACATGAGAAAACACATCTACCAACATCTACCAACATATAGTCCTCGTGGCCTTTCACGCTTTCCCAAATTTGTGTCCAATGTCATCCAATCAATGTGACAGTGATATGTGACTGTGAACGAATTAAACCTCGTTCTGGTCAGTACCGTTCGGAGTGTTAACTTACTGAAGGTCAAAGTTGTGCAGCAAAGCAGTCCATGCGGGCAAACACACGTTTTNCGAATTAAACCTCGTTCTGGTCAGTACCGTTCGGAGTGTTAACTTACTGAAGGTCAAAGTTGTGCAGCAAAGCAGTCCATGCGGGCAAACACACGTTTTTCCTACTTGGATGGCGGTCTTGAGCCACGTGACGCGGCATGTCAGGACATCACTTAACATGTCCACATGACTACCTATGTACACGTTACTCTCGCCTAGTCCCTTTTAGCA
>BGPT01000744.1:60727-102638 GCA_003297045.1 Symbiodinium sp. clade C Y103
TACCAAGTCCTGAGCCCTAATCTGTGCTATTTCAGTTTTACTTTCAAGATGTTCCACAATAGCATAATTAGGACCACGGTCGCTGACCGAAGGGTCATCCTGAATAGCTTTACGGAGTTGAGAGTCCTTNTTCAGTTTTACTTTCAAGATGTTCCACAATAGCATAATTAGGACCACGGTCGCTGACCGAAGGGTCATCCTGAATAGCTTTACGGAGTTGAGAGTCCTTTACCTTGAGTTCAGCCTTGAGCTCCTCAGTGAGTATACGTTCATTCTCGTACATGCTCTCGTACTGTTCCATCCGAGCCCGAGTGCTCACGTTGATGCTTGACTCCATCCGTAGCTTGGCGATGACCTCTGTCTCGGCATTCTTGATGGCTTCCACTCGTTTCATCACATCGTGCTCCGTGTTCTTGAGGCGTAGATCACTTTCAGCTTTGGCTTGATTGNTTTCATCACATCGTGCTCCGTGTTCTTGAGGCGTAGATCACTTTCAGCTTTGGCTTGATTGGCCTCATGTACCTTCTTACGTGATTCCTTGGTAATTTGTTCCATGCTCAACTCATACAACTCAACTTGCTTACGAGAATGATCCAAAGCATCACTAAGCGTATTCTTCTCTATCACTAGTTCTCGATTCGCTAGCTGANTGATCATGTTGATGCATGAGTTCACTGTGAGCATGTGAATGCAATACAATATCCGATTGTTTGCGATACTCCATAATGGAATTCTCGAAGTTGACTTGCATCTCTTGTCCATCAGAGTACAACCTATTTGCTACAGAACTGGCGTATTCACTGTCATGTTGTGTTTGCTGTAGTCTCGTCTCTGTGTTCCTCAACAGTCCTTGTAGATGATGAACCTCATCCTTGTACTCCTCATGGATCTCCATGCCTCTCTGGTAGATCCTCATGGCACCGCTCTCCATGATGGCACCTCGGCGTTCAAGTTCTNCATTACGGCACCTTCATCCTCTTTAGCTGCTACCATGAGTTCTGCCTGATACTCAGTGATCTCATCAGCTGAATATGACAACCGTTGGTTGAGAGAATTTACTTCATCGTTCACATTTTGATGATAGTCTCGAAGATAATCTGTGAACTTAACTTCAAGGTCTTTGATGAGTTGATCTCTTGATGCTGCATACGATTCCATCTGTGACAATCTCTCTTGTAGTACTNTCTCGAAGATAATCTGTGAACTTAACTTCAAGGTCTTTGATGAGTTGATCTCTTGATGCTGCATACGATTCCATCTGTGACAATCTCTCTTGTAGTACTCGACACTGTTCTTTGAGTTCAATGATGACAGAATTGGGATCTCTGTTCTCACTTGTATCTGTTGTCCTTCGTTTACTACGACCAGTGCCCCTTGACCTATCAGTCCTGTCTTCAATTGCCCTTGGGGTATCTGGTGCTCGTGTAGTAGGCCTTCTCGGTGATCGGTGGCTCCCACTTGTATTCCTTGTTCCACTCCGGGCGCCACTCCTCGTTGATCTTGGGGTGCTAGCATGCGATCTAGCGGAAGTCCTTCTTTGTCCAGGTATGTTCCATCCTGACATTGTTGACTTCGACCCACTGTCAGCAGTACCAGGTGAGGATTGCGAAGCTCCCTCAGCTGGCNNNNATCAAAGGTATATTGAGTGTCACCGCTGCTGCCTTGCATCTTTGCGATGTAGGGTAGATCTCGTCCTTTGCGTCCGAGACCAGTTTCCCAATTGACCAATAGCACGTAGACACTCCTCCCCCGATGGGGGTACAGAGTTTACGGCTGATAACCTGTGAACAATTTTAACCTTGTTCTGGTTAGTACCACGGTGGAGTGTCAATTGGCCGAAGGTCAATGCAATGATAAAGGGTCGCACNTGTGAACAATTTTAACCTTGTTCTGGTTAGTACCACGGTGGAGTGTCAATTGGCCGAAGGTCAATGCAATGATAAAGGGTCGCACATGCGGATGGCAATCGTTTTCCTATTTCGATGGCGGTCTTGAGCCATGGTTTCACGGCATGTCAGGACAATATGTTATATGTCCACATGACAGGCTATGTTNGCGGTCTTGAGCCATGGTTTCACGGCATGTCAGGACAATATGTTATATGTCCACATGACAGGCTATGTTACATGACCTATCGCCTAGTCCCTTTTAGCATATATATTTAAAAAAAGTGTATGTATATATATATATATTATATTTATATATTTCAATAAATGTGTATAAAAAAAATATATATATATACCAGTACATATTATAATATATTATAATAATCTAGTAATGTTCAGTCCTTTTTGAAGGAAGCCTACGGTTGTGGTGTAATCCATTCGCCAACGATTCACCAAGATGTGCTCGACGCAGTTTTTTGTGTGTGTCGCCAAGATCAAAGTGATCCAAGCAGCTCTCTTCACACCCATCTTCAGGAACCAAGTAACCAAATAGATCTATGTGCCAAGATGTGCCAAGTCCCTGACAGAGATTCCTTTTGATAAACGCACCATGGTGCACCCCCATTGGTGAACTATGACAAGTCCTGGAATGTCTGCGACCAAAGTGCTTTGGAGATGTGACCAAGTCCGACCTTTGACTTCTCTACTTTGACTGCTGTCTACCTTTCCCGGAAGTTACCTTTTCGGGAAGTTGAACCTTAGTAATCACAGATACAACAGCGATGGCCGGCCCAGTTGCGACTTCCCCAAACCCATCCTTCACCGGCATGTTGAGATCGTCCACCATAACCACGCAGGTACGGCCTTGCCGTGCAAAGCTCATGGAGCAACTGATTCCTGCTATCCTGTAGGCTTAATTATGGAAATGCCATAAAGTCATGACCAACGCTAAGTCCCGTAGGTATAACTATTGATAGTGTGTATATTTGCTCGAACATTATTTTGTCGATTTTTGAGGAGGATGTAGGAAAGGTACAATGAAAGTATCATGTCATTCCTCGTGCCAAAAGCTGGACAGTCAGGCTGTAAGGCTCCCACCCATGGGAGGTCCATAGACACCTTTCCGTCGACGTTCCAATTTTGCATCGATCAAATCCTGGTTAGGGCGGTTAGGGAAGATCCAAATCACAGCCATCTGCAGTGGAATAGTAGTTGAGTCCAATTACAATCCTACAGATGCATCATGTTCATTCATTTTCTGCATCATGATCCATCATGATGCATCATACTTCATAATAATACGTACTTGGGGGTGAACTTCCAGTTAGTGGTGGAATAGTTATTGGATGTTATTGGACCATTCTCCCCCCCAAAATGGTGATGAGAATCCCATGGTTTTTCCTCCAGTGATTCTTCACTCCAAGCGCACCCTCGTATGCTGTTCCTGGAAGGGTTTTTCATGTTCCATCCCAAAAAAAGGCAGGCTCCGCTCCTGAGTCTGGGAGCATTTGGTCTGGGCACTGAAGCCAATCTGGATCGACATCTGTGTCTCTTTGGGCATGGCCATCAAGGCCTTGCACGCGTCGACCGCCGTGGCAGTGCCAGCATCTGCTGCGAGAATATCTCCAAGGGCCCACAGTGGTAATTAATTTACATTGAACAGATTTGGTTTTGGGGTTTTGGATAGTAGACATTTGCAATCATTTGCATCTTTCTATGGAGCGTGGCTGAATGTTGGATACAACAAACCATGTCCACTGGACCCAAACGATCAGCATTGGTCGCCCCGGCCTGCTGCATGTAGACCGTTTTGCCTGAGAATTGCGGAAGTGAAATTCCCCGTGTTGAGCTGACTCGATGTTGAACCGTTGAGCCGATTTTTTTTGCTGACTCCGTTAGAATTTGGAACCAAACAAAATCCAACGGTTCTGATTAATCGATGTTGGCGATCACGTTTTCCAGATGTTTCCGGGTGTTCCTCATGGCGATTTTTCATTGGGGATCCACCAAACTCCGACGTCCATCCGGCGCCGTGCTCCCAACCTGTCCCAGTGGGGCCGCAGAACAGCAACTTGATACGCTGCTGGATGCCTGGCGATTCGAAGTCCCTTTGAAGTAACGCTTGGTTGATGCGAATTGGTCATGGAGTCATGCCAGTCATGGAGCCAAGATGTGGCAAGGTCATACATGGTAGTGTAATCTATGATAATAAATGACAATCCATGATAATACTATATATATATATATATTGGGTGGCATTAACTCCAAACCAATCACCAAAAAGACTGGGGGCGTTCCAAACTGCCCCTTTGTGAAAAGACCGAAGCAACTGAACCGAGCTGCAATGCTCCAGGATGTGGCGATAGCGAACCTCCAGCCACATATGGGTCTGAAAGTGTTCAGGGGTGTGACATGTTTTTGATATTGTTTGAATAAATAAATACTGTATAGATATATAATATATACCTAGAGAGATATATAGATCATTATAGATCATGTTTTATTGACATGTGTAGACTCATCATGGAGCACGACATGCTTTGACCATAGAATCATAGATCCGAGTCCGCTCTTTTCATTGCCAACTTGGATCATTTTTCTCCTGAGAGCTGGAGACTCAGCCCAGCACGTTGTCGACGGTTTGCACAATAATATTCTGCACCTGGGGCAAGACGTGCACCCGCACGGTCACAGAAACTTCTGAGTGGTGCCTCCCGTGAGGCAATTTTCTGGAATCTCCCAAATTTCCAAACAATTCTACAACTTGGAACTCCCAAATAACATATCATTGACATATCATTGACTCTGGTTCCCAACCACCTTTGAAATGCCTGGAATCCAGATCATTGGGGTCAAGTCGGGGCATCAATGGATTTTAGGTCATTTGCAGTTTTACAACTTCATGTTGAGTACCAAAAAAGAAACCAACAAAAAAGATAGAACACAGTACAATTTACAATTATATATATAGAATTTACATTAATTTACATCTCTTTTATGAGGATTTGAGGATTTTTCTTGGGACTTACAGACGTTTTAATGGCTGGCCTGCGCCGAGGGAGGGATGTTCTGCAGCTCCACCGTTTCCATCCACGTGGTCCAACCTGCCATTCCAGGTGGCTGGCTGGGAAATCCCCTTCTACTAGCCATGGAGGTGTCTAGCTGGCAAAATCATCTATAAATGTCTATAGTCACTGGATTGGTTGAAGGGAAATCTTTCACCGGAAACCGCCTTTTTTCATGTGAAAAACCATGGTTTCCTCAAAATGTTCCCTTACACCAATCCAACGTCTATAGATGGTGAATTTTCTGTGGGGATATACCCTCCGGTGTCCTCAAACGATGCTGGCTGGGAAAATGCTCAAACTAAATGGTGGATGTCCAGCCCAAGGATGTCCAGTCACCTACCGTCACCCTAGCCACAAAAAATGGTGCCAAACAAAAGCCAAGTTGAAACCATCCTTAACCTGATGCACAAAGTGTCTGTAATGGGATATTTTATATACAAATAACTAAAGATGGATCCCGATCCCGTACCAAAAACATGGATGATCGGTGGTTGGGTGGTTGGTGGTTCTATACTGTCCAATTTCTGGCCGCGCAAATGATAAACCAGGCGATGTTAAGGAGTACCCTATTTTCAGACAGACCCACATCTTTGAAATCAGTTTCAAGCACACACATCCGTGACAGCCAGAGCAATTCAATCGAGTATAGGACCATCCCAAAAAATAGAAAGGTTGGTCTAGTACAAGCAGGATGTCTTTCTTCCATCTTTTTGAGGGCTACTATAAATGAGTCTCAATCATGCAGAAGAATCTCAAGGAGCTCGAAGTCCTTGTATCTTCCCACATGACCAGTGTTTTGTGGAATTCCTCTGTCGTACCTGTGTGCTGGTTAACACTTATTATTTCAGAAGTCCCAGTTTATGAATATTGGATGATAGTACAAAACCAATAACCAATTCTATAAGCAATTGTATAACCAATGTATAACCCATTAATCATCAATCAACAAGGGCTTTTTTGTTGGCTTTTCCATGCCATCCTCCGTTGCCTCAGGATCCACAGATGATCCACGTCCCCGTCCCTGCCTGGTTGCTTTAGATCCACCACGTAGTCGAAGACAGAGCCACGGTCCGGCAGATTTGGCTGCAACCTCACCAGACTCTGCCAAACCCTCCAGGAAAAGAATCTCGAAAAATGAAGGAATGTCGACATGACTTGGGACATTCACCCATGAAAAGATCCTACATACGGAGGGTCTAAGTAGCCATAACATGGCAGTTTTAGAAGTTGTTGATATTACGAGTAGGAAATTGAATTTGGATTAACCAGTGGGTGCTTTCGCCGAAATGTTCAGACAAACTCATATGCATCATCAAATGAATCGATTGAGGATAATCATGTTGGGATGTGATGTTGGGATATCCAAATCTGAGGCAAGACACGCAAACTGATTGAGATTCAGTCTGATTCACTTTCCTTCATGATCCATGATGGTCATATTGATAGATTAATTTATCAGTGATATTCATTAGTAAGATTCATGATCCATGTTTCTGATATTCATAAGTCATATGGACAGCAAAACATATGCTGCATGATCACCATGATATTCACAAACATGCATTATAATGACCATTCGGTAACATGATTGACATGGATCATGCTCATCACGACATGTCATAGCAGTCATGATCCATCGACACGCCCCAGGACTATCTTCCATCATAAGGCTCCCTGCTTTTTGTGCGGTTTATGGTTGTCCACCTGGCTCAGTTGAATGCAAACTGCAGCTTGGCTGACGCACACACAGTCTGGTGGTTGGAGTTAGCAGCTAGTAGCAAAGCCTGGAAATATGGAGAATCAGGTTGTCATTAACATGTCCTCTCTGATTAAAGAGAATTTCAGCTGAATTCTGCACCACCATGCACCACCTACCTATAGCCTTCCAACTTAAATTTTGAACATGTAGTACAATATGTTGTGTGTTTTCATTCTTTAAAAAGGAATTTCCGGACCCAAAAATGGAGGGGTTGTACCACGTAAAGCCATATTCCAGGGCTACATCCCCTTAGATACACCTTACACAGACCTTACGTATGGTAGGTACCTCCGATTTAGGTACCTTAAATGACCAGTGATTTTATTCATTGGATTGGTTTAAGGGAAAATTTACAGGAAACCCCTCTATTTCATGGGAAAATCCATGGTTTCCTGTAGATTTTCCCTTAAACCAATCCAATGAACCTTAAATGGCCAGTGATTGTATGGATCATCTATAGCTTTATCAACCATCATCAAGGTCCAGTTGAGGCGACCGCGCCTGTCCCGTGAGCAACTTGCGCAGGAAGGTGCCAAACATCTGACGACTGCCAGTCCTAAACAAACCATGATCGAAGCACAGAGCTTTTTAGTGTTTATATAACCAGAGGTATCATTGTTTATAGAATTACTGTTAGTGAATAATTGTTTCCACCCCTATAAAAAGTATCGTGAAAGTTGTGACATCTGGTGACCGCGGTCATTTTTTCAAAGCATGAACATGAATGGAGAAGCACCCAACGCTTTTGCTGGATCCGGATTCAAGTCTGAGACCGAGAATCCAAACTCCAAACATCTGGTTGAAAGTGGATGAAATGGCTGCTTCCTTCCAAGGAGTCAATGAAGAAAATACATGAAAATGAAAGATAGTAACCACCGAAAAGATACCGCAAAGTGTGAAACCAGGATGGTATAAAGTGTCCCGCAGACTCCAGGTTTCCAACTATTTTTCACCTTTTTGGGGGTTACGACAAGGTGCGCCCCCCATCTATAAGTTGGTTTATAACCTTCATTAAGTAGTTCGATATATCTACCATAAACCCAAGTAAAATTGGAGTTTGAAACCAACTTTGCGAGGTATTGACACCACCAGAGTTATGTATACCAACCAATCTACCATAACCCAAGTTGAGGTTGATAGGTTTCCGGTTAACTATGGGTTAGTTCATAATCCTCCATAACCCAGGTGAGAGAAGTCCCCGCAACCAACCCACAAAGGATAACAAAGGTATTCTTAATAGCTCACCTTTTATATTGTATAGATCATGATAGTTTTGTGCTCCAAACCTAAATCTTCCGCAGATCAAAGCCAGGCACTCGCAGGCGGATCCAATGCCCCAAATGGCTGACCAAATGGCATAGCCTGGGGTCCAAGTCTCGGACGTTAAATGCTGGAAGAATGTGGGAAATCTATGGAAAAAATCGTCGATTTCGGATGACTTTGGATGATTTGGGATGGTTTTGGATGACTTTGGATGATCTTGTGATGATTTTCGGGATTCGAATTGCGATTAAAACCTGGAGCCAACGTGATGAGAATGATTAGCCCGTGCCAGTTGTATGGACAGAGATGGCACAAACGGCACTTTTCAGGCGCGGACAGTCCACCATTGCCACAAGGGCTTTGGGGTCAGCCACATCCCGGCTCATGTTTGGATCCTGCACAGATTTACTTTTCTCAAGACGTTGTCATGACGCCTTTCTGCACCGTAGATATATTCAAGGAACAAATTCCATCTTTCCATCAAATCATTCGAAATGTAATTCCAGCAGCATCCGGGCCGCTCAAGCCAATCTTCATGTTTTGCCAATTCTTTTGCATGTTTTTTGTCCGTCCTTGTAGCCATTCTGAAGTTTGGTGGTCAGTAGTAGAAGGAAACTTTGTACCAAGTTCTGCTCTTGCACCGGTGAAACCTTAGTGCCAAATCTTCATGGATCCCCATGGTGCCATTGACAACAGCTTCTCTGGTGGCCAAAAACGGCGCTTTTTTTGTGTCTGGATTTGGGCACTCCACCCATATGATTTGGAGACACTTCAAAAATGGGTCAAAACCTAGTATCATTATTATCATTATCATTATTATCAACCTATTATCATCAATTTTACAAGCTATTCTGGGGTGAACAGAAGGTACCAGGGTTTTGATTTGGAGACACTTCAACAAGTCAGCTCGACCCCTCTCGACTCTGCTCAGTCTGCAACCGTCTTGCACTGCTTCTGGACGTAGGATACCAGTGGAGGCACCTCCAAGGCCAGTCGGTTACAGGGATGAAGTTGAGCTCTTGTTGTTTTACGTTGAAGGAAACACACTTGATTGTTTTTGCCAGGTGGAGTAAAGAAGCCAATGTGCATAACAAATCTTGTCATGCCAAGTTGAGCACTCAGCCATTTTAGCAGCTAAATCATTAATTCTTGTCCATCTTCAGTTCCCGTTGTTTGTTGAAAGTGGTCTCGCATACGTCATATATTTTGTCAGTTGTATATGGTGGTACCTAACTTAGGTTGCGGACAAAAAACACAAGGTCCCAGGCATTTCACCCAAGGTTATCCTCTGGCAAGCAACATAGTCCAAGGATGTCCAAGGCAGGCGCATGCTTCAAAAATGGGTCATCTTTGGTCCACATGTATCTAGATAGATAATGATAGCTATATATAATGTTTTCACATCATATATATATATATATAGATAGATAGATAGACATAGATAAAGATATATATATATATTAATATAGATATATCATATATCATGTTTTCATCTTCTCCCGCAAACAGTTGGAACAGTTGGTCCCTAACAGAACCCTGACTTGGCGCCGCACCAAGAATTCGATCATGCTGGTGATGGCAACGCGCTCAATTTCCTCCATCTCCTGTAATGGAACTCTTGCTGTCAACAAATGTGCATGGAAGAAGTCCTTTCCTGAGATGGAGGTTTCTTAAAATGGGGGATCCCCACAACCATGGTTGTTTCAAACACTAAGTCATGGTCTAATGACTGCATGATTTGCGGGTACACCCATTTTAGGAAAACCCCATATTCCCAGTGATTTGCAGCAGCTTCACAAACGAGAATGCGCATCTTAAGCTCCTGTGGCAGACTTCCCTTTAGCGTCTTGTCCTGTCAGCACTGAGTCTCACCACTGGGTTCGCTCTGCTTGAAATGTGCTGGGCTACTTCGATGGGCCATGGAGTTAGAAAAAAAACAGCTCCTGTTCAAGTCATGGCAAACAAAGCCCCTTAAAAATCAAGGAATTTCCAGTTGCAAGGGATTAGAAAGGGATCTACTAACTAACAAGAATTAACTACATTCCCTGTCTGGGTCGGTCGGAGAATAGGGAGGGTATCCGAGTCCCTCCACTGGTTTATTATCAGGTTCCCATCTATTCCAATGGCCATAAATATCCTAAGTCGGGGGTAAATCCAACAGCCATATCACATGTTAATATTCCGAATATGTAGTCCTTATTCTTGGTTAGCCCCCATTTTCCAGTTTAATTGCTGTTGGTGAAATACCCATTATCCCCATTATGCCGTGCGAACTCTTACTATCACCTACTGTCCAGTGGTGAAACATAATTTTCAGCCACATCATATCTTGAGTTGCTCAGTATTATTTGCCCATGATATCACCATGACACCATGATATCACCATGAGTTTCCGGTGACAAAACATCAGGCTTAAAGCGACTCCTTGTTCACCAGCTGTCAGCGCTTCAGAGACATCCAACAAATCCCTATCATCTTTGTTTCTATCCCCACGATATTCCTTCAATGTTCATCATAGTGTGGTTGAATGTGGGCCATTTAGAGCTTTCCTAAAATGGGATGGTACCCCAAGTCATCCAAAATCAGATCATGGTTTTGGATTGAAACCCATAGTGACTTGGGGATCCCCGATGACTTAAGAAACCCCCATATGAATCGCATGAAATCCCCCATTATCAACCATCATGTACCATTGAATAATCCTTTATGATGAACCATCACTAAGCCATCGATCACTCGACCATCTCAGTTCCGCCAAGACACAATGAGGTGCTGATACCCCATGAGATGTGGTTCAAAGAAGACCTTGGTGGAGTCGACCAAGTTGACCCCCAGTTGACCGATGCAAAGAAGGCAGACTGGGGGGTGTAATGGGAACATTCCCGAAATAAATGGACTGTACAGCTAGCCATGGAACTGATTTGACAACCATGTGGGCTTTTAACGGGAAAATCATTGAACAAATCCGAACTAGCCATGGAGGTCTCTAGCTGGGAAAATCATCGAACTGAATGGAAAATTGGCGTCTTGGAACAGCCATGGTAGTCATTGTCCTGTTCAATCTTCAAGACTTCCTTTGCCATGTTGCACTTGAAGGTACCCTCTGGGAAACTAACATAGCTGATTGTGGACAATGGTAAACTATCAGTTAATTATGGTTTTACCTACGAGTATTAACAATCGGGTGATTTTCCAGAGCTATCTTAGTTTACTGGAAGGTCAACCTTGGAGACCCGGCAAACCATGAGATTTTCGCCCAGCACACCATCCAGTTGCGCTGGACCGCTATCTATGAGGATTCCATCGGAATTCCGAAGATATTCTTGCTTCATGTGTAAAGTTCTATATTTTTCATGCTATCAAATGGTTGCGAAACTCTATTCTAGTAGCTCGTGAACGCCCCCATGGCTAGGATTTCTATATATCATTGGATTGGTTTAAGGGAAAATTTACAGGAAACCCCTATATTTGCTGGGAAAATCTATGGTTTCCTGTAAATGTTCCCTTAAACCAATCCAATGATATATAGATACCCCCAAGCTCAGCTCACCGCTCTTGGAAGCCCGCTCCCTCTCCACGCCACATCCATTCGCTGTCGAGATGCCATGCCATTGCGCGAGATGGTGGCGGGTGATGCGACCTCCACATCCTGCTGCCGGTGCCGTAACTGGTTGGTTCACTGCGAAAGAATGGGATCATGTGGTGATCATTATGAAAACACATTTCACAAGGATATAATATGATCATATGATCATATACCTTTTTACATCTATATATATATATATTATACATAATGATCATTTACAATTTTAAAGAATCATATGAATATGAGTGGATGAGGAGCAATACTGTCAAATCATGTAACAATACTGTCAATAATGGGACAGTATTAAGCAATGGAATTAACATGATTTAACAGGATATAATGGGAAAATACTGATATATAGTGACATAATAATGGATGGTTGAATTCCATAATGGGGGTCAAACCAGCTATAATAGTAGTAATTATAAGTGACGCATATTCATGGGACAGTTGACCACGGCACATCAATGGATAGGTTTGCGAGAAAATCTACAATGCTACCCCCAAGTGTAGACGTTTGTGAGACTGAAAGTGTGAAAATGTGTGAAATCAATCATTTCAAAACTCCAGAATCCAGCGGAATATGTACAGTATGTTCTTTATGTTTTTTTTTGTTTTTTAAATGGGGATGGTGAGTGAAATGCCAGCACCTCGCAGTTTCCAGGGTATGACCTGCAGCAGATCTGGGCCACTGACCATTGGCTCAATGATGGTTCGCATGTTCGCGGACATCGCCTGAGATATTTGGCGGCCAGGGGAACAGTCGTCGACGCCAAACATCTGGAATGACTGCACTGAAAGTATCTGAAAGTGTCTTTACACATTTTGTCATCAAGACTTGTGCATGGTGTTTTGATGAGGCGTCAATTTTCAGAAATTCAGTTGAGAGACGATGATTTCGCCGCTGTTGAGGCAAAGTTTCTTGTTCTCATCCATGACTGTGTTCCTTATTCGCTGCCGCTTCCCAAGCAACTGGCGTAGCAGGATGACTGGGGTGTCTGCCATTGGGTGAAAAGTCAGAAACAATCCACAGCAAGTATGTGCAATGATATGTTTTAAATTTCTTCAAATGCACTCAGACTTCTTCATTACCCAGAAGCTAGTTGTATTGATGCCTTATACTTTCAGCGCCTTGCACCCAAATGCCTCTTGGGGGTGCCATTCTCAACCGCACATTGGAAACCTTTGGCGGCTGAGCCAAGGCATCCATTTTGCCAAGTTTCATGTTCTCAATCCAAACTGCATCCACTGGACCGTCGAACACCAGCCACTTGCGCTCCTGGAGGTTTTCTTGGTGTCATGCTTGTCATGAGGGAAGGGATACCAATGATACCAAGCAAACCAACATACACATATTTATATAATATAACATCTATAATATAACACATACAATATAGAACATACAATAGAACATATATATGTTATATTATAACATATATATAAAATAACATATATAATATAACATATATAATATAACATGTATAATATAATATATATAATATATATAATATAACATACTGTATATAATATAGCATATATATATATATATACATATATAATATAATCATATATAATCGATGTGTATATTTATAGATTGTATATTTGTACATAATACATGATATAACATATATAAATATATTAACATGATATAACATGTGTATAAAAGTGTATAATTGTATATATATATATACTAACCTCTTGAGAAAACTGTTTTTGAGTGCCGCCACTCCTCCGTTTGATTCCGAGCGAACTCGCGGAAAAGCACAGCGACGATGCCATCCACCCATTCACGCGAGACCTGTGGCAGTCACTGACAGTGAGGATTCTGTGGGTATTTTGCCTTATTGTAGGAGGAGCATTCTGACCAACATGCATCAATGCATGAAACAAAGTATGAAATAAGGTACTCATCGGGCACCTTTCATGCTACGCAAAAAAACACAAAGTCACAAAGTCAAATCAAAATATCAACAGCTCAGCTCACACTCTGAAGTGGTCAAAGTCAGAATCAAAGGCCTCTTCAAAGCATCCATAGAGGTCTCTCGCAGGTATTGACTTGGGATTCAATCTGGCCTTAGACGAGAAAAACAAATTGTAAAAGCTCTGAAAGTGAAATGCAAAGCAAACAAGAAGATGTCTTTCTATGCCATTAAGGCCCCGCAATCAAAACAAGGCTCTCAGCAAAACTCTTTCATTGTCATTAACGTCCATCAAACCTTCCGAAGATCAAACAAAAGCTGGACCATAACCATTTAACAAGACTTCAAATGTATACAGTAATTTAGATATATTGTCTTGAGGTTGTCTTGATTATTTCGCATGTACACATTGTGTACACATCATCAAACATACCCTCTGGTAAACTGCCATAACTATGGGAAATCACAATTTTTAATGGGAAAATCCACTATTTCTATGGCCATTTTCAATAGCTACGTTTAATTACCAGAGGTATTCAAAATGGCAGGGGATCTCTGAGATTCCCCTGCTTGGTGCACCACGCACCCAGCATGCATGGAGCCCTCCTGACACGGAGCTTGGGCAAAAAGGGTCACAGTTACGGTGGAAACCACAGAGTTTCATGCTATTTCAACATAAAACCTTTTTACCCTCCAGTAAATGAACAGTTTGTTATGGTATAGATGGCCCATTTATAGATTATTAACACGTTTTAGCCTCCAGTAAATGAACAGTTTGTTATGGTATAGATACAGTAGCCCATTAAAAAAGCAATTTGCTATGAAAATGGACCAACACGGCCCATTAAATGGTGGTTTCCCATACCTATGTTAGTTAACTGGACGGTAAACCTATTATATCCTACTATCTATTTTTTAGACAACCAATATTACAGGTACTATGACAATATGCACTTCAAATGTTAAGAGTCCAAAAAAGAACTGAACGGATCCTCAATCGGACAGACAATTTGACCCATTTCAACATCTCTTCAGTTCCCAGCAAGTCCAACAAATAGAGGTTTTATCAACATGGTGGGGTACCCCAAATCATCCAACATTATATACCATTTTTCAATTGAACCCGTTGCTTTGGGGATCCCCCTTGTAAGAACCCCCCAAATTGGTTTCCCATTGGCAGCTCCTGCGCCAGATCGGTCAAGGCTTTCTGCAGGGTGTTGAGAGCCGTGGTCTTGCCACTGAATGGCATTCCAACCAGCATCACGCTGTGCCTCGGAGCTGCTGAGTTGAATTTTCTTGTGATTGAAAAAAATATGGCAGAACCATCTACAATAGAGGCTCCAAAAAAAGAAGATCTGGCAGAAAGGTTTCTTGATTTTTGTGAAGTGCAAGGAACCAATGCTTGGTGTTGTTTTTAAATGAACTTAACATGGGGAGAGTCACGGGGACACGGCCATAGAGTGAACCCATGACCCCAGCAGCAAGCCTTACGAGATGGCATTCGTAGAACTGGATGATCTTGTCAATGAAGTAGGGATGCGCCTTCCAGAATTGCGTGTCACCATGTCATTCTGTTCTGCAGCAAACATGCTGGTGCTGTCTTGGAATGGCACTGAAACTGTATGGCACCCTCAGGGGTGGCTTTGGAATAGGTGTCATTTGGAAGTGCAACACATTTCTCGCATCTAAACAAATGGATTAAGTCATGAATTGTGTCCAAAACCATCCCATCCAAACATATCCAAGCATTGCTTCCGGCTCGCATCGACGACGATTTGATCGTCCCATTTTACCCCAGTCCGCCTGGCAATGTGTGACATCCAGATTTTGTGTGAGTTTGTTGACCTCAGCCACGGCTACTCGAAGTGAACAAAGGGCTTGTCCATCAATCCATCTTCATTCCATCTTCTTACTGGTGCTTAATAGGGAATGGGGGAATGGGATGATTATTAATGGTTGTTATATATATATATAGGTCATTCCCTCATTCCCTGCTAAGCACCAGTAATTAAGTCTTCCCTTTCTCCAATCTCCCCATGGTTTTCAACTTTTGAATACAAATCTAAAATGATCCTGGACTTTGGAACGCCTTGCACTTGTGAAACCATCATTTACTCGTCACGTTGCACATCGTCGCGAAACCTTCGAAACAAAAACCGTAGCTTAGAGGAAGCTTAAAGGCGCTCAATCATTCAGCAAACTACTCTCTGGAAATCAACCATGGCAATGGAACATCATCCACAATTGATGATTTATAGCCGTGAAAATAATCGAACTAAATGGAGGAATATAGGGGATTTTCCATTCTCACCTTTGATTATCGGAGTGCAGCCTCTGGTCATTCAACGTAGCAAAATCCCTTTTTTTGTAGTAAACAAATCATCTATAAACGGGTCATTTTCCGATGCCACTCTGAGCTGCCAGCCATCATGGAGTAGTCTGGTTTGGGCAGATCCCTGGAACGACACAACGTTTGGGGTGTCAAGGGGGATCACCACCTGAGGATGTAGAAATGAAGATTGGTAGCTGTTTTGATTCTATATAAACCTATATCATATGTCCATTAGAATTATCCATCCACTAATTAATATCCGTTATTATACACCACTGTGCCACTATATAACAGAAGAATTTATATCCATTATTCTGCACCAACGTTGTTTTTGTTTGGTCTTTCTTGTAAAGTGGCAATGAAATGAAACAATCTATCATGATAAACCTTGGGATGTGGGGGTACGATAGCCTAAATGTTCAAACAAAGCAACCTGTTTGAAGGTTGAACTCTCACAATTGTACAACAGTTCAACATTGGCTAACTTCTTGCACTAGCCACAACGCAATCATCCAGTTTTGCGCGAGTGTATAATTTCGTATTATCTTGAGCCATACTCAAAAAATGCATAAAATTCACTCAACTCTGATTAACCCATTGAACATCTAATTCGAAAAATGTAATAATTTAATATCCCAAGATCATTAACCCATCCAATTGTTCAATATCCCATAATCATTGGAAAAAACTGGTCATATCCAGTGAATCCAATTGGAACACGAACAACCACACCCACATAGCTTTTCGCTCGGCCACTGGAGCTCCGGACACCCCAGGGAAGAGATCCCGTGTGATGCCATTGTACAACGGCACCTTAGCCAGGGAGGGCGAGGGGATTCCTGGAATTCGGATCAACATCGTGAGGATCTCCATCGGATGTTCATCATTTGACGGCCAAACATGATGAATAGCATAGTGAAGCCATCAACTAACCATGTGCTCCCCTCACCAACAATTTATCCAGCGGCATGTAAAAATCGTCACCCTTTGAGCATCTGGATCGTCTCCAAAATGTCATTGGCACGATGGGGGAACCGAATTGGGATGATCTTCGCATTTTGGGACATACCCTCTGGTAAACTAGCAGTTTGCTATGGGAAATCACCAGGTTTAATGGGAAAATCCACTATTTCCATGGCTATTTTCAATAGATATGTTTAATTACCAGAGGGTTTTACACGATGCATCTGGGACTTGGATATGTATACCTCACACAGACTCACACATAAGACCCGCTCTAGCTTGTGGTGTGTGTGTGAGCAAACATTTTGCTGCACGCAAAAATGACACCAAGATCAATGGAATCTGCAAGCGTCTCATTCCCAACCAACATATCCAACCGCATCAGGTTTCTTCACTATACTTACTATCACATCCATCTGAACCATTAAAAATACTTCCATCCCATCCCGTTATAGCGATTGGTAAATAAGGTATCCCTGTTGTTGGTAATTTCAATCCCCAATATGTACAGAATATATATATATGTACATGTATAGACATGATAAACCAGCTAGTATAACACCCTATAGTAACCAATCCACCAAGGTCTTTTTGATGTGGCTCACTTGCGACCTAGGTGGCTATTCTTCAAAACCCATTCAGTACTACCCCGGCGCCGAAAGCCTAAATAGCTGGGATATATGCATGTAAATAACGGCACAAAAGCAATGGATCATGAACATGTTTGACCCATTTCCATATTACCATGCTTGATCTCCATTATCCCCACTATCCATGTTGCTGACCCTACTATCCCACTATGAACCGACTAAATATATCTAAATATCATGCAAACTGATGGAATATATAATCCTACATCCCGCCTACAACTACAAATTGAGGGGTACTATGTTTTCAGACAAATCCAAATATCATGTCTTGTTGCTTATATTATATTATATATTCTATATATACATATTATAGATGTAACCCACATATACATCGCATTGATGGATGTCAGCAACTCTCCCTTTTGGCTCCACTCGGAATCACAACGAGGCGCATCAAAATCCAGAAATTTGGCCAGGTTCACATCGTTCACAGACTGCATCATGAGGATGTTCCTGGGAGACACAAAAAAACAACTCAATGGATTGGTTTTTCAGGGAAAATTTTACATAACCGGAAAACCCAATCAATTTCATGGGAAAATCCATGGTTTCCTGTAGATGTTCCCTTAAACCAATCCAATGAAAAACTGCACGTGTAGTGGTAAATGGCTGGTAAATGACGTGTAAATGGCATGTAAATGGATGTGAATGGCACAAAAACTGTGGTACGACCAGGTTCGTCCAACTTGGAACTTGCTTTAGCAACATGGGTGTGTCTGAAAGGTCTTTGTCCCCAAGTTTCTGGACATTTCAAACATATTCAACTGGGGAAATGATCATACAATTAAACATTCATATAAACCATCGTAAACCATTGGATTAATTTACGATATCCAATGAATCATTCATAAACCATTCATAACCAGCATGAAGATATCCCCAGTGGGGATGACAACACAACCACCATCCGCCAGGAACCTAAGGTCCAAGCTCTTGCTGGGTGGGATTGTTGCGCTTGAGCCTTGGATGTTGAAGGACAGTGGCTGACATTTCAACGTTGAACCCTGAAAATCTTCGGGAAAAGCATGGGACAACCCCAACTTTGATGATGAAGAGATCACTATTTCACCATATCTTCATCTATTTTCTCAGATGGTTCTCTCCATTTAAGTCCAAGTAGTATTTCTTGGTCCTCCTCCATTTTTCTACGAAAACAACGGCCACGCTGAGACCCCCGGCCGCCCCGCTTGCACCAAGACGGCGAAGACGGCGCGCATGCCGTAGTCGTAGTGCCTGGGATTTCGAGGGCTTTCGAGGGCGGACCATGGGTGATGGTGAGCTGCACTGATTTGCTGGGGGATATACCATGATATACCTGTAATAATGTATAGGTTTATCCGTTCACCCAATCTAGAAAGCTATCATTTAAGAATTTGGGGATGGTTTGTATTACCGATAGAAAAAATTGCCATTTTGGGGATGGTTTATTCTTGGGTTTGCCACAGTATTCGGGTTATAAACCTTGGACCAAGTATGACCAAGTATAGTTGTTGGGGGGCCTCACCTTGTATCAATGTGGTTTCTCATTCATAAAAAGTAGACCAGAGACCAATCAAAAACGTTCAAAATCCAGTCCATGTTTTCAGGTCCATGTTTTACCATAATTCAATGATCAAACATGATCAAACCCAAGCGTTTCGTGCTCGTTCCGTCATTTAAAGCATCGGTGGTCACGTTTCTCAGCTGCCAACTTCTGCGACGAGAGCTGTTCCGAGCAGAGTTTGTAGGTGGTGACCTTCGCCCCCGAATCAACGGCCATGGCCATGGCCACGGCCATCATCCTATGCAACCTTTGTGCCAACCAAAAGACACCAGGCTGCTGGATACTGCTGGGTGGTTTAGCATGCTTTAGCTACCAAACAAAGTTTCATCAGTTGGCCCCCCCCTCGGGCGAACGGACGATTTTCTGCGCGAGGGAGCGAGAATCCTGCAGAAAGGAATGCGGAAGTCTAAGATCATGGTCATTAGCACTAAATCAGACTCCACTAATTTTCATGAGTTTGGATAACTTATAGATGCAGTATGACGCAGTCATAGTATCAACTTGTTTGGGTCAGAGTAAGACTAGTTGAATGAGTTGAAATGAGTTGAATGTCTGACACGTTTGCCTCATATCCGTAAGAATACAACTTGATCTCGGCGATCATAGCATAGTCCGGCACCTTTTCAGCAGGGTTTCGGCTGAAGCTGAAACTGCCGCATATTCGATCAACTCTCTTATCTCTGTTTATCAGGATATCAAGGAGATGTTTTTGCCAAAATCTATAGTATCAACATGTATCGACTACCCCTCTTCAATCATTCACCAATCCAAAATGTTGAGGATATGATCTTGATTGATGATTTATCACCAATTCAGGAAATTCTTCACCATTCCTCATATGTTCTAAAGATTCCTAAGATCTAGCTACGCTTGATTGATCTTGATGGGTTACGAAATCTGA
This sequence comes from Symbiodinium sp. clade C Y103, assembly GCA_003297045.1. Taxonomy (NCBI): domain Eukaryota; class Dinophyceae; order Suessiales; family Symbiodiniaceae; genus Cladocopium; species Cladocopium sp. clade C. The sequence goes on from BGPT01000744.1 coordinate 80,598, forward strand.
GCTCCACGCCATCATCGCCACGGTTCGGAACAAAGCCTGGCTTTGTAACCCATGGGGGTCCCAAGATGTCACAAGAATCAATCCGTTTCAGATGTCGCAGGTGGACTTTCCTATATATTAACCATTAGTAAGACGATGTACAGAATAACTTAACCATTAGTTGTATCATGTATCCATATTAGTATCAACTTAGACCCTCCAAGTAGCCATAAAAATTGGCTAAATGTCCCAAAATATATAAATACTGTATATATATATATTTATAGAGATATGCCATTTTTCTATAACCCCATGAATTTCTAGATACTTGGAGGGTCAAACGGTTTAGATTCGGGCTTGGAGGGTCCCCGCTGATCCTCCAACGGCCCCGCCTTTAAGTTGTCTGGCAACTCCGCACGACCGGCATAGCCTGGATTCATCGTGATGAAGCCTAGGCGATGAACGTTGGGCATCGTCGTTGAGCCATGAGTGAACGAATTGCTTTGGCATGGCAAAGGAGGGGATATAAATGGTTATCATATGTCTATATATGTATCATTATATATATATATATCATAGCAATATTGGAGTAGACAGAATATTGAATTTTTGATATTTGCTATTTGGCTCAATTTCTGAGTACAGAAAGCATCAGGGCCCCAAACAGTTACACGTCCAAATGATGGGAAGCTCCGTGCCCTCGAACTCAAAGTGCGTCTTCTTTTCCTTGGCGAAACGCACAGATCTCCCGCAGAGTCGGTTACAGGTAGATCGCTTCCGATATCTTCATGAAACATCATGAAACAAACTGTAGACCCAAGAGTCACTGAATCTATGAAACAAGAGAACACAAACACATTCTATTCATCTAACGATTCTAAATATCTATATAAATGATTAATCCTTTCACAGGAAGTCAAAATGGACACATAGATCAAATACACATTGGCATATTAAAAACATCACCATTCAAAAAAATACACAAACTAAAACCTGTTAAAGTCTTTAAGAATTCATAGGATCTGAAAGTTTCACAGCTGCGAATCTCCCATTCATCCCAACCCGCTGAGTGAGCCCACTCGAATGGCGTTTTGAATACAGAGGATCTGCTGAGCGATCACACTCAGCACCTGGCATGCTGGACTCATTGGTTAAGCCATTTGGTAATATTTGATCATTTCAGTGAATTGATCTAATTCAAATATATTCAAGTTCTATTCTGACAGAATATCTACAGGAAAGCATGCTTTTCCCCGCTATCAAACATAGTTCACTCGCTGCATTTTCTTCGTATCATGTTTTCAGATCTTCAACAAGTTCCGGGATCATTCAGTTCCAGTTCCAGTGGAGTCAACCAACCATCAACCCTTCACTGATAGACAGATCATAGATACAGGTATGGCTCAAACATGATATGGGACACCAATGGACCCCGGTCCTAGCACCTGCTTTGGTATCCAACCATCCCAACTGGGAAGTATCAGCGGCTCGTTTCGAAGCTATGGGTTCAGAACATGTTCGTTGATTCTGTGGTTGAAAGTCATACTTATTCCATCTTATTCCCCCTGCTTGCGTTCCTGTAACATTCCCCAGTTTTACCACTTGAGGGTCAGTGTACGTGAAAACCATCCCCTTTTTTGCTGCTCATCCTTCCTACGAGTACCTGATACACACCAAAATGGAGTATATATATATATATATACATACAAATATACAAATATATACATATGTATATGCACATTACCCTCTTTTTCAAGGCACCTGGAGGGTCTAGGTACATAGTCCCGTCAATTGCCAAACACTCACATTCCCTCCTTGCAGCGCCTCAGCATCGATCCGATTGAACTCATCGAAACAGGCCCAGCCGCCCGAAGCCGCCAGACCTGTCCGAGGTCTCAATTTTGATGATGTAACAGGTCTGAGGTATGAGACTTTTTGGGAATCATTTTTATGAACATTCATCAACATTTGGGTTTGTATGAAAATAGGATACCTCTAAATCCATTTGGTACCAGTCTGCAAGGTATTTTTTGAGATGAATCATTCGTGACCACCTTTGAAAGGCGAAGTTCCCACTGGCACAGCCACCCCTCCTTGGCCCTTTCTGGGTGTTCACACCATAGCGGTTGCATGGTTAAATGTTCACCGCCTCTTTCTAGTTGATTGATAGGGATCCTCATAGTGTATCATGATCACCCTCTCATTTGGCCAGGTAGTATTGGTTACGTAGTACAACCCCACAACGCGCTGGCCGCAATGGCCTTTGAAGAATTTGGCCATGGCCAGGTAATCCAACTCATCTGAGCAGTTGAAAACCACGCAGAATCGAGCCAACGCCTCCGCGATGCCAATAGACCAAAGTATATAAGGTGTAAGTAGTCCTACCTGAATACAGATGAAACAGTAAAAACACATAGAACCCAACTTGAAAACTCTGTTGAAAACACATATATATTGCATATATCACATGATATTCCAATAATATTCTCAACAAATCACTTCCTTGCGGGGAATGGTTATACCATGTGATACCACCATGTATGGTGGTTTCCCAAAATGGGGGTACCCCCAAATCCCCAAATCATCCATTGAATGGGATTTTCCCTCATAAATCATCCATTTTGATCCATTTTGGGGATCCCCATTGATGGAAAGCCCCATGGCTATGGTTTATTTCATGGAAAATCCATCTATAAATTGATATAGGGGTAGCCCCATGACTTAGGAAACCTCCATATGTTCCATCTTCATAGTCAGATTTTAAAAACCAACAGGCTCTCCGGGTCCCTCACCTTGGCCAAATCTTTCACCGTCTCGGTCTTTCCCGTGCCTGCTGGGCCCTGGCATGCGGAAAACGCCACCATTGGAAGTTTGGAGGTCTTGGAAATGCCCATGACATATCATTATACTATGTTCTACCTATCATCAAATTGACTCCAAAAAGATTCGATTCTGGGGATATTGAATGGTTGATGGGATTTGACATGATTTGATATGTTCTAAGGTATGATTTTTGGAAACGATATTGGAACAGTATCATGCAGGTTTAGGATCAGAATGATTCTTCCAGGACATGCCGACATGAATATGACGTGTATGGATGAGCCAATCGACCCAGGGTCTTCCCCAATTTGTTCCTTTCCTCCAAAACAACAATCCGTACATCATGAATCCCAGGTTTCATATGCGCTGTTGACGATTCATGTCTAAACCCCTGACCTAGACCCTCCAAGGTCCAAGTACCTAGAAAAATGTGCTAAATATAAATACATATATATATATATACATATACACTCTTTATGACATGGGACCTGCAACCATGTCTATGGCTGAGGGTCTAAGTAGTGTAAAGTAACTAATTACAAGGATCGCATGTTCTTTTGAACAAAGGTTCAAACTTCAAACCTCCATACATGGCTTGAAACGCCTCAGGAGCAGCTCCGTAGAGAAGGTGAAGCGCGCCGCAACCTGATGGTGATGCAGTTTTCATCAGTTTTCACCTGTCCCCCAGTCAAGTCTTGGTTCATTGACTTTGTTGTACGATATGATATGATATGATATGATATGATATGATATGATATGATGTGATTCGATATGATATGATATATATATATATAATGATATATGATATGATATGATGTGATATGATATCTGTAATGATATGTGCAGCTATGCATAGGCAATCACTTCGATGCATTTGAGTCGATAAATCACTTGTGAATCTGAGGACTTAGACCCTCCAAGTATCATTTATTTCTTGTGGTTCTATTACTCCATGTGTTCTTGGGGTACTTGGAGACTCTAGAAAGATGTGATCTCTTTAACGGATTTCAGGGCCCGGCAGGTTCGATAGCAACGATCCTGGTGGCGCACCGGGTAGGGGGGTCAAACCCAGGGACCCTTCAAAGAACCCAAACATGGGACCCGTTTGGAATCCATGGTGCTGGTCGAGTTACCTTCATGAGTGGGCTTGTGGCTTTGAGTTGTTATAATAAGCTTTTTCCAAGACCCTCCAAGTACCTCGAAAAATGGGGTAAAAAGCCGTAAAGCCATGGTTTTGGGACTTCTACACACTTCTACCCGTGTTGTCTGTGGGTACTTGGAGGGTCTAAGTACTGAGCCCGAGGCGGTCAATGGTGTGACGATGAGGCGGGAGGAGTTTCCAAGGTACTCGTAGGCATAGCCCAGGAAGCTGTTGGTGATCCTCACAAACCTCGCTGCAGCATCTGGCTGGGTCTGGGTCTGGCTGAAATGTGATGGATATAATGATTGTTAATAATGGATATGATTGTGGATATGTATAAGCATTGTAATATATGGCTGAAGAATAGTAATGATGATTCACTAAGCTGAAGAAAAACAATATATTATAATGATTAGAATAGCTGAAAGTTGAAACGGTTTGGGGATGATTCCCCGAATCTTAAGCATCATTCTAGTGACGTCGTAGTGAGGTCTAGATGGATTGGGGATTTTCCACCAATTCTCAGTCCTCATCAGATCAACCCATCCCATCCCCTCAATGTGGGGTGCCATCCCTGAGTCCGGGGGAGAATGATCTATACAACATCTTTGTAACTGCCATCAACAAGTTCTTTCATGAAGCTCGGAATCAGTGGATCATTCCACAACTTCCATGAACTCATGAGATCACCATCTCCAAAGCTGCTCACAGCACAAAAAATGTCACAACTCAGTCCGGCACAAGTCCTGCTGGTGTGGTTTCTCAGGATTTTCCTGCAGGAAATTCATCCAGCAGGTTGGTTCCTTTAAGCCACAAGGAAGTGCCGTTCTCGTCAGTTGATGTCCATCTCAGTAGAAATGTGAACATCAAACAAAGATCAAACAGCAGCACCATTTCTTGGTGTGTCATTGACTCTGATGGCAATCTGAATATATATATATATACATATAGATAGAATTGGGTTTGTCTGAAAATAGTGTATCCCCAAATACTATTAGTGCTCATTATCCATCATTATCCTATTAAATGATATTAAATGGCTATAAATTGGGGGTATATCCCATTTTCAGACCCCAGAAATCTGCGGCCCCACTACCCAGGGGCCCCAGGGCCTCGATGTAGTAGCGCAACTGCACCAACCAGTCGAAGTCATCCACAGCACTGGTACCCATCGCACCCAATTCCTCCACCGTGTCCTGCACGCGTTTTTTTGTTGACCCCAGGGAGGGTGCGATGTTGTCGAAGATGAATGAAGCAAGGTTTGTTTGAAGGATTCCAAGTTGTAAGGGCATGTACAAACATATACATTACAGTAGTAGTAATTATAAATGATATACGTATAAAATTATATAAACTATATTTGAAATGCATTGAGATGTATCCCATTTGCAATAATCTGATCACATAGAGAAGAACAGAACATACTGACCTCTCGACAGTGTCATGCGACATCAGTCTAATTGAATATCTCACATTCATAATACTTGTTTCTATTTCGAGGCTTATATTTCCATTCCCAGTAAGTATCCACCTCAATCTACCATGGCCATTTCAAAACATTCCAGAAAAGCCCCGCCAAAAAAATGCCGATCTCCCTGTATACCAGGCTTAGACGGTTTGGGTGCACTCTTCATGTTCTCACCTTGTTGTGCACAAAGATCACAATGAGAGCTTCCAAAGTACAGCGCGTCAAAGGAGGGATGTCATTCCGCACCAAATCCTGTGGCGAAACTCGCGACGCGAAATCCTGGACATATCTCGATATCTTCGTTGCTTCCAGTGTCTTGCTGGGACTCACGCAATGATGTCTGTCAGAGTGAGTTTCAATTTGTCCGCCACTTGCAAGACCTAAGATCCACCACAAGGTCAGAGGGTTCATAGAGCTGGGACCAGTTCTGTGGAGCGATGGGTTTGCCATGCTTTCATGTTTTGTCCTCCATTGTTCTGTCTTTATCGTCCTTCTTTTCTACTACACAATAACTCTGCCTGTCTATCCAATCTCGAACATTGTGCATGGCGTTGTGGAATGACCGACCCCCTTTGCAAAGCACTTTTCCTTGACCGGGATTCCATTTGGCCACAAAGGTTTCAAACAAACAAATCTTTACTAATCAAACGTGGAAAAACAATGTTCCAGTAACAATTTCTAGTTAACTTCTAGTTTGGAATCAGCCAGTCAGAGTCAAATTCCCAGAAGGGGATTTCAGGAATTTCATCCGAAAAGTCAATTTCTGTGTGGTGTCAATCTCCTTAGACCCTCCAAGTACCTATAGAAATTGATAAAAGTCCCAAAATAATGGATAATGCTGAAACTAATTCACAAGAAGCCTCCAACACCCACCATGCCCATTTCAAAAACAGGTGGTGGTTCCAAGTCACAATGGGTATATGACCCCTGTTTTTCGAAGGTATGTGGAGGGTCAGTTCTCCTTCTCATTCTCGGCCCCTCCGAACTCTGGGTCTCCACACCCCGTCGTTGCCGTTGTTCTTCAGTCCTGCCTCCACCTGGCAGGCAATTAAGATAGGCTATAGTCATCCATCCCATTCGATGAGAATCCTGATAGTTGATTTCAATGGATTGGTTTAAAGGGAAAATCTACAGGAAAACACCCAGCCATGTCATAGGAAGAACCGTGGTTTACTTGAGATTCTCCCTTGAACCAATCCAATGATGATTTTATTTGGTACCTGCAACCCTATGAAAATTGAGGGATGAGATAGGATGACAATCTCCTGTTATGGGAAAACCAACCATGCTATAACCATTGCACTTGTGAAAAGTGTTGAAAGATCATGAAGGCATAATACTCGGATGTACGATCTGAATGAATAGATGTGTATTCATATCTATATATATATATACATACAAAACAGTAACATGTGTATCCACAAGCCCAAAGTCTTATGCTTATTTCGGAATGTGTCCAATGTTTCTCCTACTGTCATCTATGGTGAGGTCGCTGCGGGCGCAAGCCACTGACCCATGACGCAACTTCAAACAAAACCTTCAAACAAGTGTGCTCTTGTACATGGAAAAATCACATACGACATATTATGTATTTACATAATACAATCATACATTTCTATACATTTCTAGCCATCCCCAAAAAAAGATAGAACAGTATCATGATAATCTTTTTTGGGGGGGATTCTATACAACGATGCAGTAAACCCAACCCCTTTCACTGTTGGTGCAGTTGGCGCTTTCAACATCCAAGCCTCTCGCGTCCAAAAGAGGCAGAAAATAGCGATGACCGCCTACAGGGTTCAAAAAGGACATGGTGGAGATGAAGTGATCAAATGGAGGTTTCCAAACGGGGGTACCCCTAAATCATCGATTTTAATATACGTTAATAGGATTTTCCATTGTAAACCATCCAGCTATTGGGGATCCCCCATTTGTGGAAACCCCCAAATGTCGACTTGACACATCTAGTAAGCAAAGGCTGCTTCAATGACTCAACGAGCTTCAAATCACCTCCAACTCATTCAAGTCCTCACTGGGTTTCCCACAACAATCACATGGCTGTGTGTGACAATGCGTGTTTTTTTTTTTTTTAGATTGTGTAGAGACATGTTAACAAGGGAAAATGATGATTAACATTGACTGACAATGAAGTTTTTATGGTGACTCCATTGATTAACCATTGATTAACCATCAATTGTTCATGATTGTCATGAGTAATCATAGATTAATCATTGCTTTGCCATAGATTTTCCATTGATTAATCAGCCCTCCAATTGTATTGTCGTCATTAGCACCTGCCCAGGCCACTGCTTCAGCCAGTCGGTGAACTTCCTTTCCTGGTAGTCCTATGCAGCGACTTCATAACGGTGAATCCACTGGTGAGCAACAACAATAACACGAGTGGAACCATAATCATAATAGTTATAACCATGCCCGTGACTTGTTTATAATATATATTGTATATATACATAATATGAACCAGCTTCATCATATTATTATTCTTCTTCTTCTTCATCACTGTCCTATGTTTCTGGTTTGATCAACCTTGACATGTGTGTATGATTGACATCGACTTACATAGATATAACTATAGATATATGATGATATATAGATAGATATAGATAGATAGATTCTGCTAGAGGTCTTTATACAAATGAGCCATTAAAAATACCCCTCTACCAACTCATTATACTAGTTGGTTGATAGGTTTCCCTACTATCGGTTATCCTAGTCCCCAATGAATTATATAGGTAGCATAAGTCCTTATATTATCAATCAATCAACCAGGGTACTTAGTTTCAATGGTTTAAATGACGTTGTTCTACTGTTTTTTTGACGCTGCTTAGAACGGATCTCCCCCTCTTCTCCTTCTCAGAGGCCAAACAAACGTGACGAATGGTCTCCAGCATCGCCGCCTGAATGGATGCATCTATAAACATATCATATATAGATAGACTAATAAATATTTACAGTATAATATATATGTATTGTATCGTACAGTAGGTATTATATTGTAGCATACAGTAGGTATCTTGAATTCTCTTCAATCATCATGTACATGTCAATGTCATTCAATCTGTGGAACCATATACACCACCCCGCACATTGGATCTCTGCAGTACTCAATCTGTGATAGACAGCGATAGAAACTTATATAGTTCATATATGACTGCGGAATATGAAGAAAATGACATGCGATTCTCATGGTCGAAATTTGGACCCATGCATATACTCTCTAAATGGAATGAGATGGAATGATGCCAAATCTGTAGAAAACACTGCAAACCGGAGAGAAGTCTGCCGGGCCAAAAGAAGGAATATGGCATGATATGGCCATCTCCAGAAATTGGTGTAGTGTTTGCTCAAATTCGCCATGTTCATGGGGGTCAAATGATGATCACCCAGAAGAAATTTGCCTTTTTTTTGAAATTTCTCAGACATTTTGCATGTTTCATTGCTGATCATCAGCTTCGTTCTCAGCCAAAAAGACCGCCCGCGCTGCTTGAGACCCTGGCTTCAACTTCCACCAACCAAAGTTCCACGTTGCCCCGAGCTGCATAGGGATCCACTGGATTCTTGACCTGGGAAAACATCAAACATGGCAATCACTGAACTAAATCGAGGTCTATAGCTGGGAAAATCATTGAAGTAGATGGATTTTCCAGCTGGCCATGAACTGATTGGCAGAGGGTATGCAGTTTGTGTGCAGGTCTATACGAGCCTCATGTGATAAGAACCAAGCCACGATGGAAGAGCATTCGCATAGTGTCAGCTATCAACTAAGCTGACAATGAAAGATTGCCATGTACCTTGGAGTTTCCTGCTCTTCGCCCCATGAAATATAGCTGGTACTATGGAATGGTATGGATGTTCATCACCCCCGAATTTCATGAAATTTACCCCTTGGCACTTTAACGCATGGAAAATGACCCATATATAGATGATTTCCCAATCAAAAACCTCCATTTAGTTCGGGAATTGCCCAGGCAGCCACGTTTGATTTCCCAGCCGAGGTCAAAACTGGGACCACCTCTTTCTCTGAAGAGATCATGGCGGTGATGCGTTGATCCTCAGGACTCAACCAGCGAGGTTTCTCCGTGGCATATGTTGCCCAAGTAAATGGTCCATTTGGGGGTAAATGTTGGGAACCATGGAGCATATATGATATCATATGATCTAGTGTTTTTTTGCGGTTTCACTATGCAAGAATGAATTATAATCCATTGACAAGGGTAGCCTTAGGTCAATTGAGCAGTGTTCAATGTTCCCGTGTCATTTCATTCTACTGGTTTGTCAATAGAGATTCCCACAATGAATAACTGTATTAATCATGTACAATATAATTAGGTATGTTGAAAACTGTAGAACTATATTTATAGGGATTATGGGGTAGTATGTTCTGTATAATAACATATAATGACCCCATACTCATCACCCAACCGGTTTGAACACTGCTGCAACGGAACTGAGCCCCTGAGCTCCAAGCGGGCTGAAATTCCAAGCTTTGGATGCCTTCAAAGGCCTCCAAAGTGAACGGAACTGAACCATGAGGCTATGGAGATTGACATGTACAGCACATAGTCGCACACAGTATCATAGATACAGTGTATATCATATGTACCTAGACACTTCAAGTACGCATGAAAAATTGGTGCAAAATCAAGTCCCAAAATACTGGGTATATCACAGCATTTTCCAGGTACTTCTAGGGTCTACAGGTAGAACATACAGCACCCATTTTGGTCCCCGCCTTCTTCATGTGAGGATTCACCCTGGTGGGATCTTTGGTTTCCTTAGTGCAGTGGAGGAAGCACCTGGCCACCTGGCCCCTGGGCCCCCAAATGAGTAGAGAAGACCAGGTCAAGAACATGCTTTCCAAGGGAGTATTGAATATATTTGGAAGAAAGGATTAGGAATGTATACAAATGTATGTAATAGTATAAAATAATATACACATATTATATATATATATACACTAATATCAAGACTATCAACGCAGTTGAAAGACATCAAACATGTGCGGCAATCTACACCTTCTTTTTTGGGAAAGGTTCCTAGATTTGGTGTACACTATTGCCTCACACTCACATCATTTCTGCGCACCATGGCCTGTCTTCAACCGCAGTTGCCCCGGGAAATCTAGGTCAGCTTCGCTGACAGAGGGCAAAATGGGGTGCTTTTGCCATGCAGGTTTTCTGGCTGCTGCCAATATTTGCAACATGTACATACATTTACGACGATTTATGATTGGATTCATACTCGTCTCTCAAAAACTAGCTGTACACCTGTGGAAACTAGAAATGAAACATGTTTGAACCAGCAACCAGACCTGCATTTAGATCTGCTAGATCTTTGAATTAATTGTTTACGTGCCTTTGGCATTGATTTTCTCAAATTCCTGTCTGAGAATTTGCTGCATGGCCTCTTGATGTCCACTGAGGCTTTTCATTCTGGCTGTAACCCTCTTCTGGTTGTACACCAGGGATCGGACATAGATCACCAATACACCTGTAAACGTGAAGATGCCAGTGAAGAAGCAAATGGATGCAATCGGCTCCTGATGGGACCGAAATCACCGATTCAAGGCTGGAAAATCCCCCAGTTCCATGAGTTTCTCTATAAAAAAATGCCCATCCTGGGTATTCCCAGCTGCCATGTTTTGAGTACTGGAGGGTTTTGATCTCAATCCGGGATGATCATTTCGCAATTGGCCCCATAGGTGTATGGATTATATATATATATAAAGTTAATATAAAGTAATAGCTGGAACCCCTGAAGACACATAAAAACAACTCCATTGAGTTTCTCATCGCAAATAAGATTTCGAACACAATGATCTGAATTTTAGGTTAGCCATAACTCTTTTTCTGAAATATGGGAAAGTTGGATAAGATTGGGACATATTCATACAACATCTGAACGAATTATAACGACCTCACGCTGTGATGTCACTTGAATGATGGGAATTGGATTCGGATGATAACACCATATAACAGCAATTTTCACATGTACTTGTTTATTACCTCAGCCAAATGTTTGAAAAAATCACTGATATGTCAAGATACTTCAAATCACCAACCTGTTGTAACATGTTATGACACTTCGAATCTTTCACCTGTTGACATCGATGCCCAAGCTGCCCCCTTTCCTCGTTTCCCACCACAGCTGCCAGAGGGATAGAGATTCCACCGCAGAGAAGACAAATGATGATGGAAATGTCCACTAAACCTGGGAATATTTAAGCTGACTCGCAAAAAAGAAGAACACATTTCAGTGTCATGAATAACAAGTTCAATAGATGTTCAATAGATGTTCAATATAGATTCAATAGATCCCTGAAAAAATACAATGACGCTTGTTTGATCTGAACTAAGGCCAGAAAAAATCAAAGATAGTGATGCCCCATAGATTCCTCGTTGATAAACGAGCTAAAAGAAAAAAAACCACGGCAAATCCTCGACACCACTCGGATTCAATTTCACAAAGAAGAGGAAGTCATCGGCATCGTTCACGAAAGAAGCCATATGGATGAGGAGTAAAATGGTGAGCACCACTGTAATGAGACCAAAAATTGTGCTGATGTAGAGCAAACAAATCAAGACCTTGTTCATGTTGACTCGGTGCTCTGCCCACATGTCGTCTGCAGTAGTCGTGCCAAATGGTTGGTTGATGGCAGAGAACAGAACCTTGGGTGGCTAAGCTGATTCCCTGCTGAAAATAGAACGTTTAGTGGGTTATATGGGAAATCATGGTAAAATCATGTAAGACCCAACCCCAAGTCCCACTAGAAAAATCTGGATCTGGCTTCACAACGGGGAACGCTGAAAACCAGCGCAGCGACCACGCCCATATTGATCCATTGATTCGTCTTGTTGGACATCGCCTCTCTCCATCCAATGTGGAGCACAGTTGTTGCGACCTTATGCTGACCACCACCTGCCTTCCTCAGGATGTCGTAACGGAGATTTGGAGAATGATGACGACATGAGTTTGCCCAAACAAAGAAACAAAATAGTGGAGGTTAAAAGTTGATACAAGTACCGGATACCCCAAGAATCCCAAATCTACAACTTAAATACTTGTCTATGTGGAAAATGATGATCAACCACGGGCCCTACTTTCCTTCAAACGAACACTTCATAACCCTTCATGATTGTAGCCTTGATACTGTATGATCTGTATGCCATGATGACCATCAAAACACTCATGAAGCTGGAGTTGATGTTGAAGTCGATGGTGGGTGATGACCATTGGTAGTAACACGTAATAACCAGGACTAAGAGACCAGTGCTGGTAGTCTTTTGACTCATCCAAACCTCTCCAAACCTGCTAGACCTGGGAGTGTCACACGTTGGAACTCTCACTGTATGGGGTAACCATTCCGACTCATGCAGAATACTACCATAGCTCTATCCGCTGATAACATCTAATAACCCCGACTGCACCCCCGAGTAGTCTTCTCAACTTCTACAACAGCCTTCTCTGGTCCACACTCAACACGCGCCAGGTGTCAACATCTGCTGCAGCGTCTCGAGCAATGCTGCCGGCTCATCCGAAGACTTCAGCATGTCGCTGGCATTGTTCGCCAAGATTTCCTGCCAAGATGCTGCAACGGCATCTTTTGCACCACCATCGCTGCTGATCATAGCTGCTGGGCTGGGCATTCGAAAAACAAGCCGCCGGGGGGATTCTGCAACTGATAGAGAAAAACATGGCCACGGGAAGGCAGCACTATTCTGATGCAACCTCTATGCGAGTAGAAAAGATGTCCTTAAATATTGAAAAACAATGAAAAACATGGGCAGAAGCTGGATTTGCCGATTGGAACCATTGCTTGTTCAATGCGAGGGTACCCCTCCGTTCATCAGCCGTTTGCCATCGTTCAACTTGTTGTTTCCACTCGTTGGGGTACCCCGATATAATCCTTGGTTTCCCTTCAGCAAATATGATATAACATGATCAACTACTTGGACATAAATTTAAAGAACTCCCCAACTTGAGGATTCCTATAAAGGATTACAAAGGATCATTGTAGTCCAAAAAATACTGAGAGTAGTACAACCCCAACTCACTAATGAACAAAAAGAAACACGTCAGGCTAACTGGAAACTGCTCAACTCTCATTCGTCCATGTTTCCGACAAAATTTCCAGGAGGTTGTCGTTTGACAGGAAGAAGAAGCGCGGAAAGGCCAATCGCTTCATCTCCAAATAGTCGTTCAAGCCCTCGCGCCACGCGAGGTGCAGTGCTGAAGTTAGTTGGGTGTTTCCTGACCAGTTGGGTGTTTTTTACCCATGGTGTTAAAAAAAACTTGGCTGCCCAGCATTTCATGGGAGATAGCCATTGCTGGTTGAGAAGTTGGCATATAGTGGACGGGACTCCAACACCAGCCCGGATGTGTTTAATGACCGTGGCTGAAAATGTAGTAGACCTAAATCTCTTGGCCATGGGGAAAATGATGATAAGTAATTATAAACATATGTTGTCAACTTGTGTCAACTATCAAATTTGGGGGAGTCCAATTTTCTGACAATAGAAAATTACTACTCTATATGAGTCTATCAGCATCATCTTTTGCAGGAGACTAACCAGGAGATGAACCGCTATCTACGGCTACCTACCAAAACTCAACATCGTCCATAGGGTCAAATTGAAGGCGCGGGGTACAGGGAAAAGAACATGTCTCTAGCACTATCAATTTGACTATGAACAAACATCAAGATCTGCATTTTTGCCATCCCCGTGTCTATCTCAATTTCAAGATATAGGTTTCAATTTTCCACTCCAGGCCCCACGTGACGTGCATGCGGCGCCCGGCCTTCTGAACCACCTCCAAATTGGCATTGCATTTCTGTAACATCTCCAACAAACCCTCTTCCTTCGTGGCCTCCATTGCCTTCCCGGCCCTGGCAACAAACCAGCTGACGAGAATCAGAATCGATGCGCCAGCAATTTTTCGATGTTTTACTTTATGGTTGTTCTTTTGTGAAAATCCAAAGATTCATTGAGTTCTAACACCAATGTCTCTGCAAAAATCATGCGAGAAGATTAGATGGCTTTGCAACCAGTGGGAGGCACCCCCGTAATTTTGGTGTCTTTGGAGGTCTAAAAACCATCCTGTCAGCACCAGTCTCCATGCCGGCAGCGCTCCAATGCTGCTGCCATGGTGGCACGCCAGTCCATGTCAACTTGCTTGAAGATGGTGGCCTGCGACATCAAAATTGCGACTTCGCCCTAGAGAGAGATGGGTGAAGTTGTCATTCTGTGGCTGCAGCACCTTCAGTAAATATTGCTTAGTGTTTCGAACATCTACCCTCTGGTAAACTAACATAGCTATGGAAAATAGCCATTATTAATGGGAAAATCCACTATAAATAGCCATAGCTATGTTAAATTACCAGAGGGTATCTAGATTTGGAGGAACAACATCTAGGAATGCACCAACCTTGGAGGATCAAATACTAATTGCCTGACATGTTGCCAGTAAAATCTGCGAGACAAGGCCGCCTCCGTCGGCATCTGCTTCACAATATCTTCCGATGAGAAGATCGGTTCCAAGTAGAGCCAGACCCCTTGAACCTGTCGGAGAACTGGAATTTTGGTGGACTCGGCCCTCACAAAAGCATAGAGAAATTTGGTTGCCACATGTTGCCACGGTCTACACAGATCTGCATCCAGCTTCCGCTGCTTGGCCCCTGTGCCCATGTCCGCCTTCATCCAAATGTCCATGATCTCCTGCAATGGTGTGGGAGGTACATCGGCCGATCATCGGCCCTGACTTTCTCCATCTGTTGCACTGCTGGCATCCAGTGAACAGCATGAACATCCCGAACTGCTTCGCCATGCTCCAAACAAACTCCAGGTGCCCCGCCTGTGTCTGCAGAAGCCAAGATTCCAACCTTGGGAGCTTGGGAGGTCGAACTGTTTTTCACTTCGGTTCAAAACTGGGGACATCAAAAGTACACAAAATGGGCTTAAAATGGGGGATGCTTAGAATATCACTGGATTGGTTGGAGGGAAAATTTACAGGAAACCCCTTTATTTGATGGGGAAAACCATGGTTTCCTGTAGATTTTCCCATCAACCAATCCAGTGAGAATATGATCACAATTGATCACATCTATAACCATGGAAGACTCTATGGCTTCAGGAAGGGACTCTCAAATTCTGAGCACACAAAATAATGATGCTCCGCCAGAGTAACTGAGTATCTCAATGTTTTTCAGTTGTTTCTGACTACACAAAAATGCGAAATCAATCAACATGGTAATTGGATGTAATTGGATGTAATTGGATGTAATTGGTATGAAGGGACATCCCAAGCCAAGTGTTTCAAACCTCCTCTATCCCCAAGCCAAGTGGTGGAAATCCCACGCGATCTTCAGTCACGTTCCCTTAAGCGGCCCCTGAGTGGGCCCCTGAGTCAGCAACGAGGTGATCTTCTTCATAAATGCTTTGGCATAGGGGGAGCCTGTGGCATGGAACATCCTCCGACCCCGGACTGTTTGGGGACCATACTCGGACACTATGGGCGCTGGTGAACAAAAATATGTCATGCTGGAAAATAAATGAAAATAATGGATGATTGACCTCCTGTAAATGAGGATTCTTCGCTCGCCATTTGAGATTCTCAAGTTGAGTATTAATCATATCATATCTATCTCATCTACCACCCTGCTTCCAGATATATGACATAATATCAAATTCAAATATAATCATTCCCACCAAGATTAAACATGATTTCTTTTCGGTGTATCAAACAGCAAACAGCAGTGCAACTCCCTAGGCCCGACGGCCCGGAGCCTGGCCTTTCATGGTCTGCACCTTGATGATGTGATCGTCCATGAGGCTTTGCATCTCATCCACCGTGGAGCCCGCCACAATGTAGGTCTCCGTGTCCTGACCGTGGAACATATTGGAACTGTGCCCTCCATCTTCAAACATCTTCAAACAACAGGGCGAGGTCGACAGGTGGTGGAAGGCCTTCCAAGGTTTCAACTCAAATGCCACAGGTTGCCACTGTTCGTAGATGGATTCCAAGGTCTTTTCCTGCGATGCGCAGGCATTCTTTTGTGACCAGCGTGATCATGTAAAGAACATTTCTTGGGGTCTAACAGTTTAACATGGCTCAACAACTTTGAGAAGGTTTAGAACAACCAACAACCAAGCGGTAATCTACCCAATGGCAATCACCATCAATCACCATGGCAACATGGGACTGAGGCGCCCAACCAAGCCATACTCTCGCGAAGCAGAGTCGGATATCTCTTGTAGAGCGGTCCTCACATCAACCGTGCAGGATCTGCATGAAATGTTGCAAAAAAGGTGACTAGGCTGACCATTCCTTCCACCTGCTATCCAAATAGGAACACCAGTTGTTGCCTAAATCAGACCATGTTTTCGCCATCTACTTTGGTTAAAGGAGTACATGAATCATATCATATCAAAACAAACTCAAGGTTGTGAATCTGACCTACGTTTCCAGCACACTACCATGCATCATACCAAGTTCAGACTCAGCCACTTCGATTTGTCTTAAAATTTAGGCGAAACCCTTCACAAACTAGATCTTATATCATAATCTTCCCTATTGTTATAGGATGTTAAAGGCATACATTGTTCTATGCCATTGTTTTTCCACTTTAGTCCCTACATATATAATATCATACTCGCATTCGTCCTGGTTAGGATTCAAATTTTATTGGTTAGTTGTACTACAGTATCTGGTTTTTATGTCACGACACAATGATAAACAATTGCCGTTGAATATGTTAGAATGTGTTCCTCCATTTTCCATGGTCCATGGCTATATCATGATTTTCCCTCAAACAATTGCAGGTTTCATCCCAAAAAGTGTATATATGTTCCTCCACATTCAGAGCCACTTGCAGCCAGGGCGCAAGTGATTCCCTACATCCATATCCACCACTCGACTGAGAGTAAAGGCAGCATCGCGTTCCATCTGGAAGTGCACTACCTCCATCAATGTGGAAGAAATTGATGAAAATGAAGGGAAAGTCTGCAGGATTTACTATTATTTTTACATAACTTCATTAGTCTGACAATGTCTGGTAGAGGCAGTTCGGATTTAAGGAAACATCCTTCAAATATGGAACACATGGATCAATTTACAGCTTTTACCTCATGGATTTCGTATCCAGGAGTTCCTAAGGTTTTACCATCACGTAATTTTTACCCTGAATTGATTAATCCTGGTTTAAACTATGGAACAAGGCTGCCTTTAGGGAACATTTATTGGCCTTCCTATGGTTTTTACCCAAATATATAAGATACATCTTCATGATAGAATTTCCTCCAAGGTTTCCCATAATTCAATTCAGTGACATGTGGACAAAATGTGGTGGAAAGCTATTCTCCAAGATCAAGTGAGTTCGATGCAACCAGCCTGAGCATGTATCAATGTATCACCTCTGCCCTGGTTGTTGCATCCAGAAAGTCTCTTCAGTATCAGACTTGAGTATGGTGATGCAACACCGTTTGCAAAAACGCGGGTTGCAAGAAATGTTTGGAGCCACAATCACGATATTGCTATGGGTCTAAATTCTCAAGCCCACAAAATGGATGGTTACAAGCAAACATCAATAGCGTGTCAAGTGGTACACAAATTTATGCCATACCCATGTGATGATGGGGTGGTATACCTCCTTTTCAGATATGTTCAGATAGACCCAAATATCATTTTTTGGGTTGATTCATGTTGATTCTACAATGATCCCATCAAAAACCGGGTGAATATCCCATTGAAATCGAATTCAAATCCCATTAAAGGTGGATACCCTCTGGTAAACTTACATAACTATTGAAAATCACCATTTTTGATGGGACAATTCACGCTAATTTCAATAGCTATGTTAGTTTGCCAGAGGGTAAAGGCGGAGAACCCCCCCATGAAATCCCCCCAAAAAATGGCCTCGGAGATCTCCTCCCAGTGCCGGGGACGAAGACCTGGATTGCCTCGGCTATAGCTTGGGGCCCACCACTCGTCACCACTCAGATTCTCAAATCATCTATTGAATTTCCAGAGAATTTGAATCATGGTGAATTATTGAATCATCCATTTATTATAGATTCTATAGATTTTCCACTAATTTCTACTGTCTTGATAACGAAATCCCAAAGAATCTCGACCTAAACCATCCTAAACATTCGAGATCCTTGAAACGCGGCCGAGTCTCATAAGGCATGGATCAAGGGCAAGTGCTGTTTGAAGGCGTCCGCATCCTTCTTGATCTTCTTGGCCACGAACACCGGTGCTTGCAGATTCTGCGACTCGAAGAAGCCCTGGCGATTCCCAACAGCTTTCCTTGAAAAGTGTTCAATCAAACTGAAAGAATCCAGTGGTTAGGATGGTTTATGATTGTGGTTTGTGATTATGGTTTATGATGATGGTTTAACATGATTTATGACGGTATGTCTATGCTTGGACATGGACATCTGAAGGCCATGCCTTTCTGATGTTTAGCTCGCCCCCCAGTTCTGTTGGTTTATGATAATAATACAGCCCATTCGAATTACAGAGATTATCCATGATTGTCCACCAGAAAACATCCATGAACCATATAGAAAATTCATGAAAATTCACGCTCCATTATACAGATTATCTATGATTCTCCACTAGAAACATCCACCATATAGAATTCACCACAAATAAACGGCCAGCTCGTTGTTCGCTCAGTTCGCCTGCAGCTTCATGGCCCTCTTGGCCAAGGAATTGGCCAAGGCGTCCACCGCCTGGTTTCCCGGGGAAATTCAGATGCGTAAATGAATCTCTGGCCATAGTGACCATATCCGAAAAAATTTACAAAAAAATCCTTATAAGCCTTATGGATGCTATATATCTGGCTAAATTGGTGTAAATTCTGCCTAGTGACTAGTGTTTCACTCATCTGAAATGTTGGGCCATCCATCTTCCCAAGAAGCCGGTCATTTGAAAAATGATTCCACTAACCATCATTCCAGTGATGTCACGACAATTTGCCCAGAATGATATCCTACCAGAATTCCCAGAACTGGTCATTGATCCAAGGCCATGGTTTCACCAATATCAACAATCATGTGAGGAAAATGTGCATCATGAGGTTTCTATCCTTATATCCATTTGCAGCGCCTGAAATGTTCATGAAACATCATATAAGTTGATGAAATACAGCTCAGGTCCTAGTTCTCCGAAGCGATGTGCAACTCAGTTTATGCCGAGCTCAGCTTCTTTCCGTTTTTGGCTCTACTATCTGCCATGACAAGCTCCTTTGAGCCCAGCACCGGGCTGATGAATACTCCAATCACATCCAAATCACTCACACTTGTCAACCAGTTGCAGTATATGAACGGGCTTGGAGATATAGAAAACCAACTCCCAATTGCGATTGCATCCCATTCTTCGATATAATTTAACCAGCTTCCACCAATCAGCCCAGCCCGACACCAGCCTCGGGCTCCAGTGAAAAGAGTGGTCCTCGCATCCACTTCTTTTCCTGAGATCTTGCTGGGAGTTGGAAGGATCCCCAAGGTTTGTTTGGTTGTAGGGATCAACTTGAACCGATCTCTGGGACCATGATCATGATGATCAACTATTTCATATCACTTTGTATTCTCAACTGGTTTGTCTTCAAGTAGGCTGCTCCAAATGTTCATCGTTGAAAAAGAATATATACCGTTCCGATTTTCGAAGGGTGAAACCTCCATTTTTGGACAATTTGGTTGCCTTTACGTCCCTCTGAAATATGCATTCATCACAATATCCAATTGAATTTCCCCATTAGATTTTCCCAGTATATTGTGCCATCATATCCCCATAACCTTTGGTCCATCACCCTAGAGTAAACTAACATAGATGTGGAGTTTACCCACCATTTGTAGCTCATTTTCCTAGGGTTTTCCCATGGGTTTTCCACATCTATGTTAGTTCACCCTAGGGTATATCCATATCATACCCTCCGGTAAACCAACATAGCGAACTGGAAAATCATCCTTTTTAATGGGAACATCCACTCCATTTTCAATAGCAAACTGTTAGTTTACCCTAGGGTATACCCTCTGGTAATTTAACATAGCTATTGAAAATAGCCATTTATAGTTGATTTTCCCATTAAAATGGTGCATTTCCACATCTATGTTAGTTTACCATAGGGATCCATAGGGTATATCCATATCATATCCATGTTGGTTTTGCAAACCGCCAGTTGCGCCTCGCTGGTCCAGCGATACACCAGCTCCCATAAGTCGTCATATGGCTGCAGGCGGTCGATGGCCTTCGCACTGAAACATGTCCACACTGGATGTGTTCGTTTTCTGTTGGATTTTCTACATTCTGGTAACTTAACAGTTTGCTTTGGTATACGTGGGCGATCCAGTTCCCTGATTGCTTGTTCAACCTATTTCAAAACGGTGATTTGATTGAAGCCAAAAATCACCAGAGGGCCAAAAAAAAGATGAACATAATCAACCAAAAAAGACATAAACACGGTAACACACATGGAGGTTTCCTAAAATAGGGGTACCCCCAAATTATCCATTTCTAGATCGGATTTTCCATTATAAACCATCTATTTTTGGGTACCCCCATTTTAGGAACCCCCCACATTGACACTATCCTGGACCCACCAATAGATGTTTCATCCCCTCGCCAGCGCGATCCCCTGCCTCCGTGAGTTTCTCGAAATCTGACGGATCCCAGCCCAGCAGCACCTCAGCTGCGTCAAAACCGAAGAATCCAATTCAGGATGAAAACATGTGGAATTTCTGACATCTGAAGATTGAAAAATATTGAATATCTATAACAATCTACACTACAATCTTCATTCATCTTCATTAGAGGAACTAGTCTGAATATTGAATATTGAATTGTTGATTGGTCTTGTAACCATAGATGAGGATCACCTGGTGATTTGAACGAACAATGGGAGGAATTCACCGGTCACAAGATGAATGGCACCTCCTTCTCGCGAACCTTCTCTGCTTTGTAGCGAGCATGTTCCAAGTGCTCCTGTCGGGGTGGTTCAAAAAAGACACTACAGTGGAGAGGTTCCAACGCGTTCCCCAATGTCCCTAAAATCAACAAAATATCATTAATCCCTTCCCCCTATTACTAAACCCCCCCCAAATAATAAAAACTAGGGTCCATCTCCCATTTTGGAAATTTTGTGCTTTGCCAATTTGACTTCTAATTGATCCCCTTTCAAAAACAATCTAAAAATAAACCTACCATTTGTGGGTTTCACCCCCTAATAATAAAAACTAGTCAGCCCCGGGGTGCTCATTATTAGGGTCCCCTGAATTCAAGTAGTTTTTAGTATTAAGGTCTGGCGCTTACTATTAGGGATCTGCTTCGAAATCCAATTTTTTGCAACGTATTAATTGCGTTTTAAATTGAGATGTAATTGATTTTGAAATCGAGAAAAATCGTTTTTAATATTAAGGTCTGGCACTTACTATTAGGGATCCGCTTCGAAATCCAATTTTTTGCAACGTATTAATTGCGTTTTAAATTGAGATGTAATTGATTTTGAAATCGAGAAAAATCGTTTTTAATATTAAGGTCTGGCACTTACTATTAGGGATCCGCTTCGAAATCCAATTTTTTGCAACGTATTAATTGCGTTTTAAATTGAGAT
>BGPT01000744.1:102673-116912 GCA_003297045.1 Symbiodinium sp. clade C Y103
AAAATAGTTTTTAATATTAAGGTCTGGCGCTTACTATTAGGGTCCCCCCTAATAATAAATACCCCCCTAATAATAAAAACTACCTGAGGTGTTTATTATCAAGGGGGGGTTTAGTATTAGGGGGAAAGGATTATCATCATCATCATCATCATCATCATCATCATCATCATCAGTTTTCCATATATCAACTATATAAAACTATATTCTCCAACGTCTCGCCCTATTTAAACCATTACTTTTCGACACCATGGTTGCACGGATTCCCCGTTGCCGCCCGCCCGAGTCATGCGGTCCTTGAGCGCCAGGATGTGTTCCAAGTTGTCGTCCATCTTTTTGAGATCGCCCGCCTCCTTGAACCTTGGAGTGACAGGAGGATGGCTTGAACCATCTGAGCTATGCGATTTCTCGTAATCTTATGTGAAAAAGTGTAGACATATGTTTCATATGTACATCAATATATCTCACACATCATATCATAATATGAATGTAGGTATTGCTACGTAGATAGAATATATATATATATATATTATATATATATATTTGTGGTGTTTATTATTTACTTGTTTATATCAGTCCATTGGAATCATCATTCGAATGTTCAGGGTTGGACTATAGCATGAAAAAACCACCAACCTGTCCTGCATCCATAATCCTCAATCCTCAGCTATAGTTTGAAAATGCTTGAAACAAGTCAGACACTTGGGGAACTATTCTGAAGATGTTGACCTCGAAGGCATGTCCTTCCTCATGAGATTCTCAGGAAGCCTCTGCTGGTAGATGGCCATGCTGGTGCCTTTGTTCTTTCGAATGACTTTTAAAATTGGCCAAGTTTTCTTTCCCAACAGAAAAGGCCCCGACTTGTTGACCATGTTGAGATAGCCAGTGATCTCGTCTTCAAAGGACTGTCTGTCCTAAACCAAGGGCGAATGCCGAAGAGGGATGGACGTTGAATCCGGTTGCCTCCACGGATTTTCGCCGTCCTCCTTGAACTTCTTTTCGATGGCGTCACGCTCGGCCCTGTGGCTGATGGATATTCGATAGGTTTGTAGCTACAAATTCCTCAACTGAGGCCCTGAATATCCCTTCATATACCTGGATTGTATTGGCATCTTCTAAGAAACATCCACCATTTCCATAGAATTATTTGCCATTCAGATCTTCCTCCAATGGCATGACGAATTTTCTCCGATCCTGAGCGACTGTTCGTTCTTGAGCATCTTGGCGTCAATGCTTTGGACCCACACGGCAGTGTCCACTATGGCCTGTCGATGGTGTTTGATGGTTGATGAACGAGGCCTTGGTTATGGGAATGGTGTAGATATAATATGTATAATCATAGCCATTACATATTATAGAATATATATGAATATATGAAATATATCTATAATATCATTCTACGGATCTATATCTGATAGATATCATATCACTCCACGAACTATCATATGGTATAGATACAAGACCTAGCCATACCTAGGACCTAGCCCCAATGATGGTGTTTGATGGTTTTACAGGCGTTGACGAGGACCAGAAGCACCGCGTCGCACCACATCCTTTTGTCCGGTGGCATGGCGGCTGACTGAGTTGGCCAGAACTTGAGAGGTTGGTTCCAACCCAAGCAATATTCCAATGGGCATCCCAGCTAGGCATTCAATTTGAACAGTTGAAAGTTGATACAACTGACCAGTTGATGATTGGCAACTCCAACAACCGCATGCATTTTTATGCACACACAGCGTGGGCCAAACGGGCTCACAGTTGTGACCGAACAAAGGGTGATCTTAATGGCCCCGCGAGGGGCCACTCAACCTGAAAGATTGAAACCCAGACTGAAATCTGGAGCCAGCATTTTCAGTAGCCCCCCCCACATGTTCATACATTTTTTCCAGTGTATATAGTATAATTATATATAATCATAATCATAATTATCTAATAAGTAATCTTATAATCATAATTATCTATACAGGAAAGAATCATCTTCCGTTTGTGTTCCACCTTAAATTCCTCCTTTCGGTTCCAGGTCATGTTGGGCCATGGGCCCTGCCACGCCACGTCTCAGGCCAAAGGCATGGCCGATTCAGGCACGATCCAAAAGACCTCAGCGGGGCGCCTGGCACTTCTGGAAATGTCGGAGAAAAGCAATGGAAAACCCCCAAATCTACTGGTTAAGATTGGTCCTATACACCATCAATTGCTATATAAATATACGCTCGAAAATAAACATGCTCGTTTGAGGAAAATACGTTCGTTTTGAGTTGCCCCAAAAAAAGGGCGACAAAAAACACCCTATGACCTCCTCACAATTATAAAACTGAAAAGTACACTTTTTGAGATTGCGCTCGTTTGCGGGTAATTGCGCCTTATTGCATGTAATTGCGCTCGTTGGTGCGGGTTGTTTTTACCTAGAAGCAATATCCCAAGGTATCCTCTAAAATAGTATAAATAGTGCTCGAATTTAAAATACGCTCGTTTGACCAATATCAGCTCGAATTGTATGTAAACGCTCGTTTGGTCCAAAATATAGATGGAGCAAATATAAATGTATCGTTCGATGATGGAGGGTGAATCATGATTTTTCCCTATTAAAATGGCTGTTTCACTGGTATACGGTCATTTTCAGACAAACCCGTTTGAAACCTTAATTTTGCTGACACTTAAGCCGACTTAAGCCTTGAACCCATTTTTCGACCGTGGATAACACCAATGGCTGGAGCGTGACCGCATCAGATAGGCCGGTTTTAGCTGGAAAACATGCTGAAACAAAACTCGTACTTGGACCCTAAAAGTATCCACAAGAATGGGTAAACATCCCAGTCATAAGGGCAGTAGATGATGGTAGATTACCCCATTTTGCTACATACTTGGAGGGTCAAACCGTACTTTGATCAAACTATCAAGCATAACGATGTGTTTCAACCTCTGTCCAAAAATTATAGGCTCAGAATAAAATTCCTGAAAAACCACAGAGGTGATACTCAGAGTCATGGCATCCCAAGAAGGCTCCATTTTCATACCCAGGAAACTGCCCAAGCGTATCAGATACCATGGGTTACCGTGGAAAACCCATGGTAAACCCCATGGCTTAGCCCACAAACTCGTCGCCGAATTCGTCCAGGACTCCTGTACGTGGAACATGTCAGGGACGCTGGCGGCCGGATTTCGATACCACACGTAGTCCACTCGATCGAAGCCATACGACTTCGCCTTGCACGTCCCCGGCTTCTCGACGTTGTCCATGGGTTTAAGGGAGCATCTTAACCGGAAACATTGGGAAACCACGGTTTTTGTTCCATGGTTTTGACATGTTTTGACTATGAAAAACAGAGGGGTTACGGATTCTCTCCTCCAATTCTGGATGGTGCCTCGAATCCACTGTGCCCGCAGCCGCGTCCAACTTTTCAGCCGCCTCTACTTGTTTTTTTTCCGAATTTTTGGGGTACACGGTACACCCAAAATCCATCAAAATCCACCCAAATCCAATGGTTGATCATCATTTTCCATCATTTTCCCAGACTTTTCATATCTGTTCCTCTGTTCCCTATAAAAATGACGAGTTTATGAGTGAATTCCACCAGATTCCACCATTTATTCGGAGTTTCAGCGGTCTCCAACTCTCCAAAACCTGAGCCAAAGTGGCCACAAGTTCCACTTCACGTCTGACGTCCTGACAGCAACTCAGGGGAGGTCAGTGAATGGATCCCCACCTTCAATGGATTTGAATGGCAACCCTTAAGTATGATCCGGTTGAATCAGTTGATTGATGTTTATTGGATTTTTAGTTGTCATTATGGATGAGGGAGAAGCCATGTTCTTGCAAATCTGGCGATTTTCCATCTTCTGCCATGATATGACTAACCACTGAGATCCAAATCCCGACAAATGTCAAGCTAACGACGATCACAACTTGCATCTCTTCAGTACTGAAAAAAATTGCAGGTCATCAAACTCCAGGTGCTTTTTCAACATAGACATGGGGTGGACGGAGCTCCTAGATCTGCCATGTTGATCCGTGTTGAATCCATAGCAACGCTGTGACAATCAGGACATATCTGGACTCAGCAGAAAGGCAAACAGCTTGGCACCTGGTCGATCTGATCATCGGAGAAATCCGCCACCTGCCAATGTCGCCAGTGAGATGGCCATGGCATTTCTCAAATTGGGAATGGTTCTTGTTTCAAAATTACGAAAGAATTGGCTTGGGAGTGCAACTTGGGTGGATGGTCCGAATTACTGTCAATAAAACCAAACAATCCATGGACGCCCGGTTGGATCGCAACCACCATGATATCTTAGGACTGGTACCATCCTTCCATGCCCAAATCCTCTTTTGTTCCGGCACAGTCCTGGCAGCAGTCATGGATAGCATGGCCTCTTCCCATGGGAAGTGCAAGTACCAGAGCAGCCAGTGCTGCGCAACTGCTTGGACTTCCGTGTCCGCTGACCTGGGCTTCAACTGGACTGTCAACCCGGCTGTTCCTCCAAATGGAGATGGATCAAGCTACAATAAACTATACCTACATGTTTGATGCATTCTCAGATTTATAGGGATTTATAAGGCCATATTTTGGGGGGATTGATTTATGGTTGATTCACATCCATCAATCTCAGCTCTGGGTGTGAACTACAGGGTACGAAGCCACGGGTTTTGACTCACAGCCCGTGTCCCACCTTGTTGGAAGCTGGTAGGGATAGCGATTTGCAGCAAAGACAGGCGCTGGACGCGGCTTTCCCTCCCTGAAGTCATTGAAGTTCGCCTGACGCAGAGCCCGAAATGATTACTGGACGATACCAACGCTGGTTCCCTGGAAAATGTATCAATGAAGCTTGAACATCTTCGAAAAATAAAGCCCTCCAGGAATCAGATCAAAAAGACCCAAGTTGAGGCCCAAATTCGTCCAAAATCCCGAAGCCCGCAAGCCCATGTGGCTTCCAATTCTTCCTCCCAGATCTTCATCTCCTCTCCGGGGCCTCGATCCACTTGGCTTTTACGATCTTGCCGTCCAGGTCCTGAAAATCGGGCATCACCACTTCCTCAGATGTACCGCTGGGAGCATTATATCCATGGGGATGGGTTCCCCACAAAACATCTCCCAAGACTGTGTTCATGTTGTGCTTAGAACGGGGGGTTTCCCAAGTCATAGGGGTACCCCAAAACCATCCAAGTCATCAAGTCATTAGAACATTTCATATTGAAACCATTGGTGACTTGTGGATCCCATATTTTAGGAAACCTCCATATACTTGGAGATCTACATCTTCTGCTCCACCAGCCCAACCTTCGCATTTTGACACATTTTGCGCAGCCCAGCAGCAGGTCCCACAGGACTCATGGGAATGCCAAAGAGGATGTCACAGAGGTAATCGTACATCCTCACGACAGGCCAAACGCCATGGTGGTGGCGCCCGCGATTGAATACCATCGGATTGATGGGACGTATCCTTTTCAAACATCATGTTTATTGCTTATCCCCATGGTTTTATTGCTTATCCCCATGGTTGCCAATAACATGATGCACATGTGAAAAATGCAACATCCATTACTGATCTTCATTACGCAAATTGAGGTCACAGGAATTAAGATTACACATGATTACACTAATTATTATATTGTAGTTATATGATGCCCAAATATTCCAACCCAGCTACACTCATGAATTACCACCCAGCTCCTGACTCGCGGCGACAAACCAGATGCCTCATCCTGCCTGTAGGATAGCCTTGGGCGTCGGCGGGCCGGTTGTTGCACCAAGATCTACCCATGGAAAAGTGCCGTGTTTGATAGGTAAGTTATTAAAAAAATTGTTTAAATATGTTTAAATCATCCACAAATTACCTGTTAAACATGATTTGTCACAGGTCAATATGTTTAACACAAAAGGTGGACGTGTGACTCACACTGGGGTCATCCTCTGAAGTTTGAGTGGCCAAATGGTATCTGGATTTTGTCCCAAATATATCCCAATCGTCCATAAAAGACAAAGGAAGTGGTTGCTTAGTGTTCTCTTCAGCACCTACATATTCGAGACTTTAACACTGACTCCATCTTACTCCTTCATGTAGACAAGTATATCAGGATTGGGCAAAGGGTTGTTCACCCTACCGTTTCAACATGATTGAAAAGTTGATAACATGTTGAAACTTGACATGTTTAAATGATGTCGGGCAGCCACACATGGCAGTACGAATGTGTAAATGTAAATTTTGAACATTGTTTCGGTACGTGTCAATCAGAATTTCCTTGCACCCCGGATGATTCCTTCAGTTTTTATTCCTTGGCTGAGTGGTATCCCATGGTATTTGGTATCCATAGACCCAAGGCCAATTGCTATGGCCAATTGCGACTGTCCAGTAACAGGATCTGCAGGCGGTCCACTTTTTTCTGCTCCATCGCCTTTCAAGAATGGACTGCGCTGACTGGAATGCAGTTGACAAGTGGTTTCGAATGGTGTCAGATCTTTCATCTCAAAAAGTGACGAGGTATGACGAGGTTATACCCATGTTGTACCCATGATATGCACCATTGTTTTATTTCTATGGATTGGTTGAAGGGAAAATTTACACGAAACCATGGATTTTCCCATGAAATATGGGGGGTTCCTGTAAATTTTCCCATTAACCAATCCAATGAGTAATTGTTTCACACAATCTTTGTTCAACTATAGCCTTCCATCCGTGCTTCTGATGACAAACCCTGTCAACCCTCTGCTGGCATCCAAATGGTGGCAAATGACAAACGGCTCAACCAGCACAACCAATTGTGGTAAAACTCAGCTAAATGAACTATACAGTCTTGTTGGTCAACATCTCCTCATGATGTCCTTCTTATCCCCCCCATGTTAAATCTCCATAACCCAAACAAGGCCATGTCAAATGCCCAGATGCACATTGGTTTCCCAAGTCATGGGGGTACTGTACTCCACATCATCCAAGTCATTAGACCATGACTATCCATGACTTAGTATTGAACCTCCACGAAGACTTGGGGATCAATTTGAAGCGTTGCAAGGGCCTCCGGAACGGGTCGCGTGTCGAAGCCACCGATGGTCCAGCCCACCGCATTCTGCAGCGCCTGCAGAAAGCCTCTGTCCGGGTTCACTGCGCAGCCGCGGACCGTGTCCAAAGACGTCAAGACCTGCAGGCTCTGTGGAAGCTACTACCCTCTGGTAACCTAACATAGCCATTGAAAATGACCATTTATAGTGGATTTTCCCATTAAAATGGTGATTTTCCATAGTTATGTTAGTTTACCAGAGGGTATTTGACTGGTGCATTGTTGTATGGAAATGGGGGAGTTGGGATGATTGTTGATGTTCACAGTTATGGATTGGAATGGATTGGACTATTATGGTTCATTCCCCCCATGTCTATAACAATGTAACTTGATGGATGTCCAAAGTTTCAAGAGAAAACCGACGCCTGGCCCTGTGGATTCTGTCGTAGAAACATGGATTTTCAACACTGTGGATGGAAGAAATCCCGCTCCAGTTGATGGGTGGTTTATCGCATCATTGATAGGCTTTCAAATGGTTTCAACCATCCAAGGTGCTGCAGGATTTCTTCCATCCGCAGTTTTTCATCAAGGGAAGCCAACAGCCGAGCATGGCTTCCTTCATACCCATCCTGGTCATGATTTTGGCACCTTAGTGTTCAATCTCTTGCTGAATCAACATTGAACAATCCAATGGTGGTCAAGCTCTTGTTGAATCATCTTTTTGAATTCAACATGGAGAATCAATATCTTTGATGGTGGTCAAAAAGATGATTCAACATTGAGAATCCAAAAACGACTCACCACGATGAACACATTTCAAGTAAATTCAATCCAACCCCCCAAAGGCAACCCGCCAATGATAGTTGGTGAAGATTGGCCCTTGTAGTAGTGGTTGTTGGTGAATAGGCCCGATCCATAAACCCAACCATGATTGGCCCAATCCCAATTTTGCCTGCTTCAATCTACATCAAGTCCTGTCCATAACCCCTTCTATTGGGGGAGTCATCTGTATACATACTATATATACATATTACATATGTATATATATATATATAGATATACATAGTACATATTATTATATCATATATACATATACATACATATACATCGTACATATTATTATATCATATATATATATATACATATATGATATCATGTTACGCTACAAGTTACATTATGATATATTATAGTACATTATATCATATTATATTATATCGTATTATGTTGTATGTTATATTCATATTATATTATATTCTATTATATTCTATTATATTCCATTATATTATACTATATTACATTAAGTTTTAATGATAATAGATTACATTATTATGTTATTTATATCATTATATTACAATATATTACATATGTATTCCCAAATTCTGTTGCTGATGTTCCCCCTTTTAATTAGTTGTTGAACGTACCCCAAAACGCCTCCACATATCGATGCAGCTCAGGATTGGCTGCAGCCGCATGGGTCAAGGCAATGGCCTGGTGGATGGGAACTGGGACTCTGAATTTTTGACTTCAAATCCTTTATGGAAATTCTATGGGAATTCAGAGTATATGGAAATATAATGGAGATATATAATTTTCCCCATATAACGTCCATTTTTGAATGGAAATCTCTCTCGGGGAGATATGGGGATTGTATGGAAATATATGGGGGTTATATCATACCTGGGGATTATTTGGAATTGAAGCATCAACAATGGTGATGATATGGGGATTCAGGCTGTCTTTCTGATTCACATTTGAGGGGCAAACCGTGGTGACAAGAACCCTCACTATCTGAGAGTCTCGGGACACGTTCACATCCGGTTTTGATTCTCAAATGAGATCTTAGATCAGCATCAAACCAAATGCAACGAGGGTGTATATAGCTGAAAATAGCGTTACTACTGCAGTATACCTCCAAATCATGGCAATTCTACAAGGATATAATCATGAGTAATCATTGTTTTGAGGGCTTCCACATTATTTTCAGACAAACCACTGTGCCCTGGTGTGCGCTGGTGTGCTGGCAGACCTGTCACAATTTGGGGGTTGAGTTTCTCCATTTGTTTACAACTCGCAAACTCTTAAATGCCAAAATCATACCCAGAAGTATATAACATGAATGTTGGTTGGAATATGTGAACATGATTTTTATAGATGGTTGTGTAACAATCATTCACACTCATCAAACGCATTCTTCGTTTTGGTCGCTTGTATTCATATTCACCATCTGTGGAGCACTGGAGCACCCTTGAACCCTTGAACCAGCTCGACCTCAGGGTCCTCCTTCTTCAGAGGCAGCTCAGGTCGTGATGGAGATGCGTCAGCCATGGCACCGCAGGGTGAAACATTGCAACATGACAAACTGGAGATGGGTATGGGTCAAAATTGAAGCCCTATGGGACCACAGATTTTAGTATAGCTTTAGTATTAACCATCCAATTATTGGGGTACCTAATTTTGACCCATACCCAGATAGGAGCAAACTGGAGAAGAGTGATTGAAATTGTTCCCCTTTTATCTCTGCAATCTGCTGCGACATTGACCACAACAGGAGCTGCAGTGTGAGCCGGTGAATCACTACTGGATCTACTGGTTCGTTGTTGAGCCACCATCCTGAAGATATTCATCAGTTGTGTTCATGAGCCTTCATTGTCCCCCAAAATTGGAGACCGCCAACTAGAAGAGTTCTCAAGAACGCAGGATATTCTGCCCTAAAGGCTTCAGGTGATCATCAGCTGTAGCTGCTCAGCTATTCGCTTCTTGGATGCTGAACTGCTGCAGAACCACAGGATCCAGACCATGCCATGACCATCTCTCAAATGTTGACCCAGACTACCATAAATCATACACTCTGGGTATTTAACCTATGGAAAATGCTGCAGCTATAGATCTATGATGACTCACCTATTTAACATGCTGGTTTTCTATCGCCAATTACCAGAGGCTACCTAATTTAATCTAATTTATATATACCACATATGATCGAAGCGTATCGAAGCGCGGAAACTTGAGGTCACCGTGCCTGGCCTTAAAGTCCCTGGGAGTTAGAAGATGTTCACAGTCGTAGAGCCTCAGGATCACGGCATCGTGAAAGAATCCAACTCAATAACGTTTTAAAAAACATGTGGGGATGGATCAAAACCCATGAAATTACCATATTCAGGGGAAGAAAGATGCATTAGCCAGCCATTTTGGAGTACCTGAGTACCTATTTGACTCGTAGCCATGTGGTAAACCAAAACAGCAAGAAACATCAAAGAAACCCAGCCCCGCTATGACCATACATGGGTTATAAAAAGTCCCCAAATCACCAAATCCATGGTTCAAGGTTGAGGCGGTGGCCCCGATGAACCATGACGGGTTTAACGGTTGGAAATTCGTCAATTCCTACATCCAATGATGGGAAACTATAGGTGTTACCATTTTGTGGGCTTTGCTATACATGTAAACCATTCTTTTCGGGATCTATGCAATCTTGTGTGGTAAATATAATGCCATAAACCATCCCAAAATCACCATTTTTGTAAATTTACTATCTCCAAATGGTAGCTTTATGGCATTGGCTTGGGTTTCCCACATTTGGCAATACTAATTCCCAGCTTTAAACCTCCATTTTCATTTATTTCCCAGCCAGCCACGTTTGATGACACCAAAGGGTTCCAAAGGGTATATCATTAAACATCCCATTAACTTCCATTAACCATTATTAACATGTATTCAGCATTATCAGCCCAATGTTAATCCAATATCAACCGTTGACATGACATGACGGTTCCCCAAAACTCCATGTCTGTAGATGTCGAGACACATTTGTTGCCAGGCTCGAATGTCTTGGAACTCATCCAGCATGTCCTGTGCCAGGTATGTCAATTGTAGCTGTCTAACATGATTATAACTGGGGACGAGTCAAAATTGGGTACCCCAATCATTGGATGATTATTACTGTACTAAAAATGGACGAAAATCTGTGTTCAGGTCTTGAATTTTGACCCATACCCAACTATAGCAACTCAATCCCACATCAATGGCAATGGAAAATCCCCTCAATGCTGTTGAAAAATGGGGGAATTCATCAAGGAAAGATTTACTTATAATCCCAAAAGGATGAATGATATGCTGCCATCAAAAACGGGGATGTCACCGACAACAATGGTAGAGCAAAAAGATGCAAAGAAGATTCAATTTACCGCTATGTTAGCAGTTAGGATTGGATTTTGTGTTGTTATATATAATATATTATATATATATATATATATATATGTTTCGCTCTTTTGGAATGTGGCTATCCAATTATGGTCCTGATGCTGACCCAATCATGGGATAAATAGCACATCATGAGGTTTGCTTCACTTGGGGCTCTGGACCCACAAACTTGGCCAAATCAGTTCGGAAATCACTCAGTTCAGGTGGGGGGGTCAATAAGTTCGAGCCCCATGGTAGACCCAGTAACACGCCTGCTTGTGTCTTTTTGGAGGGTATCTGACTCTATAGTACCGTGTTAAACCTTGGCAGCCTTGGAATGTGGTTCATGGCATTGGGATCACGGATCCTCCGAGAGCCACATTCATGGCGACAGAAGACAAGAAAAACCAAAATTCCATGGCCATGGCTTGCTGGAAAATCCACCATTGAGTTGGTGATTTCCCAGCTCAGTTTACCAAAGATAAACTGATCACCAGTGGGACTTCCCAGCTGCAGCCTTCAATGTGCTGCCTCTGAACTGCTCCAGCTGTTGCTCGATGTCTACCAGCTCTGTAGCGTTCGTCGGCCTGACACCAAGCTGGAACCGCCCGGGAAAGTCGTTGGGGTTTGGGGCTGCGGAACGTGGTAAAATGTGCGGGACATCACATGGATGTTACATGTATTGACGAACAAATATCAGGTCTTCCAGATTTTTTGAGCAGATCTTTGCTTCTTCCAGTTCTGAGACCCAAACGGTTTAGGGTGGAATGCACGGTCTTTCTTTTGATGACACATTTGAGGGTCTGGCTCGCAAGATATGGGGGTGCAATGATCTTTAGCATGCTTTAGATGTACCCATTGCGTCAATTTCGCTCCTTTCTTTGTTGAAAAGAAACCAATTCTGCCAAATCGGTACAAATAAATCACAACAACCCGCTAACCAGAAATATCCAAAACAAAGCCACTTGGGGATGATTCCCCTTCCTAGCCATCATTCCAGTGATATCAACTGAGCCCGAAACTTCTTGGCCACCGCTGTCACCTTGGCTGATACTGGAGCAAATCTTCCGGGCATCGCAATGGCAATCTTAATAGGGATGACGATGATGATGATGATGATGATGATGATGATGATGATGATGATGATGATGATGATTGTGATAGTGATGAATCATCATTATTAGTGTTAGCATGTGTTAGCAGAATTGTTGCTACTATTTTTATCAGGCAGTGGATCTAGGAATTTCTCGGAATGTTCAACCAAACCTGTCTGGTTGGCGATTTCAACCGATCTCAGGATCAGTCAATTGGGATAAGTTTTCTAAGGGTGAATCATTGAGCTCAATGGGTCATTTAAAACCCATGCCCATACCTATCCCAAGCCACCCATGTCCTTGTGAGACAGGTAACCGCCCCAGTTGCCAGCCTCTTAGGGAACCAGGGTGGGTTGGGTATGTTAGAGTACCAAAAGGTAAACAACAATAAAATATCAACCGCGGATTAATAAACTCTGGTTGATGAACCAGCATGAATTAGGGGGGATGACTATACTAGCTTTCCCCAAAGAGTGATTTCATCTGCTACTAAGATGATACCCAAAACAATGATCAACAGTCCGAGGGTTAACATTAATCCGACCCAGATTTGTGCAGACGTGGGGAAGCGTTTACACGTTTTACCCAAATGATCTAAATGTTCCAAATTTGAATCTTTTTTCCGCCCAGATAGCCAAGCAGTGCCGCTGGGACCAGAAGATTTGATGGTTCGAGCCAGCTGTTTCCAGCCACGAAAGGCTTGCTAGCTCTGACCATAGATTCAGGGTCCTCCAGAATCCTCAAGGGGCTGTGGAGTCCCTTCCAGGCATCGATTTCGGGATGGAAAACTTGGGGATTGGGGTCCAAAGGGATATGGATTCTCACATCCCTGGCAGTACCATGCATCAGAAATCAGGATCTCTACCGAAGTGTCGAACATGTTTCTATAGATGTTTCTAGCATGTCCATAATTTCCCGGATACCATCCATTGTCCAAATGATCCTGACTGATCAGCACAGTTGTAGCTACACATCATATGACAATTGGCAGATCCAGCTCTCCAAAAGTTGCCCTTGTGGCTTTCAAGGCTGGACAAAATCCATCTGTGTCTGGGGTGTCAGGCACAGCAATTGGTACAGCTTCGCGAAGATTCGCGTAAAACTAAATTATCAAAATTAGCACATGCAGCCACTGCAGCCGCACGACACGTCAATACCTTAGACTGGGCACGGTCTTTAATGAGTAGAGTGTACTCTACTTGAGGGTGCAGTTGGGATGAAAAAAAATTGCATAATCATGGTATATCATGGTAATGATTTCCATAAGTTGGGATATAACCCCTACAACTGTGGTTGTATAACCCATTTACTAGTGGAACTGTGTAACACTCCATCGCTAGTCATTCAGTAATCAGTAATCTGCTCAGGGCCAAACAACTTTATGAGACTCTGCAAAGGTCTTGCAGATTTTGAAGTGTCGCGATATGTTGTGGTATTCATCCTCAACAAGCCTGTGCTTCACCTGCTTCAGAATACCTCGAGCTGGTGAAAGTAACCATTGATCTCCAATATGTTCTTCCCCATAAATGGTGCGCAACATTTGGTGGTTTCCATAAATGGGGGTCCCCAAAAATGGATGGTTTATAATGGAAAATCCTACTAAAATGGATGATTTGGGGTACCCCTATTTTAGGAAACCTCCATTTCCCAACCATGTCCAGAAAAACCCAAGAAAAACCTCCCTATCCTCCAGGCACGGGTATAGCCATCGCTGGTGCAGGTTTGAAGAACCCGTCGCCCCGCGACCATCAAATCCCAGTGGACGTTATCCTTGAAGGCGCCCGAGGGCTTGCGACCTCCAGCAGAATCTGAGTGGTTTTATGCGAGAGTTGGGGGTCGGGCATGACTTTCTGGGCCCGAATTGGAAGTAAACCAAGCCCCAAAAACACCGGTCCTTAGCAGCGGAAGAAATCAATCCAAAAAAAGTACACAAATACAATCAAGAGCTAAAATACAGTTACAATGAACATGTCTAGGA
>BGPT01000744.1:121910-137225 GCA_003297045.1 Symbiodinium sp. clade C Y103
TTCTTTCTGGCATTCTAGCTGGCATTCTTCTGGCATTCTGTCTGGCATTCTAGCTGGCATTCTTTCTGGCATTCTATCTGTCATATCTTCTGACATTCTATCTGGCATCTTGTCTGGCATTCTATCTGGCATTCTATCTGCCATTCTTTCTGGCATTCTATC
This sequence comes from Symbiodinium sp. clade C Y103, assembly GCA_003297045.1. Taxonomy (NCBI): domain Eukaryota; class Dinophyceae; order Suessiales; family Symbiodiniaceae; genus Cladocopium; species Cladocopium sp. clade C. The sequence goes on from BGPT01000744.1 coordinate 122,073, forward strand.
TGGCATTCTTTCTGGCATGTATTCNCTGGCATTCTATCTGGCATTCTATCTGCCATTCTTTCTGGCATTCTATCTGGCATTCTTTCTGGCATGTATTCTGACATTCTTTCTGGCATTCTATCTGTCATATCTTCTGGCATTCTATCTGGCATTCTATCTGTCATATCTTCTGGCATTCTATCTGGCATTCTATCTGACATTCTATCTGACATTCTTTCTGGCATTCTATCTNCTGGCATTCTATCTGGCATTCTATCTGACATTCTATCTGACATTCTTTCTGGCATTCTATCTGGCATTCTATCTGGCATTCTATCTGGCATTCTATCTGGCATTCTATCTGGCATTGTATCTGACATTCTTAAGTCCGGCAGTGCCCACTGGAATCTGGAGCTCGCGGTTGAAGTCCGGCAGTGCCCACTGGCATCTGAGCTCGCGGATGAAGTCCGGCAGTGCCCACTGGGATCTGGGGCTCGCGGATGAAGTCCGGCAGTGCCCACTGGGCTCTGGCAGTCGCGATTGAAGTCCGGCAGTGCCCACTGGGATCTGGCAGTCGCGATTGAAGTCGGCAGTGCCCACTGGGATCTGGCAGTCGCGATTGAAGTCCGGCAGTGCCCACTGGGATCTGAAGCTGGCTCTGGAGCTCGCAGATGAAGTCCGGCGTTGCCCACTGCAATCTGGAGCTCGCAGTTGAGTCTGGCAGTGCCTCCTGCGATCTGCAGCTTGCCAGGAGGAGAAGAGGAGGAGGAGGAGGTCGTCCACCCCCGCCCCCCCCCCGCCCCCCCGCGCCGCTCTGATAAAATCTAGTAACCCTCACCTGGCAGGTGGGGAAAAATTGAAAAGTTCAGAAAATTTCTGAACTTATGGTATTCCATGCCTGAATTGAACCTAGATAAGTTCAGAAGATTTCTGCACTTATCTAGTTTCAATTCAATTTGAAAAATCTTTATGTTCAGAAAATGTCTGAACTTATTGTTTTCCTATACTATATGAAACCTTGATAAGTTCAGACAATTTCTGAACTTTTGGTATTCCATTCCTGAATTGAACCTAGATAAGTTCAGAAATTTTCTGAACTTATCTTGTTTTAATTCAATTTGAAAAAGCTTTAAGTTCAGAAAATGTCTGAACTTATGGTTTTCCTATACTATGTAAACCTTGATAAGTTCAGAAAATTTCTGAACTTTTGGTATTCCATTCCTGAATTGAACCTAGATAAGTTCAGAAATTTTCTGAACTTATATTGTTTTAATTCAATTTCAAAAAGCTATAATTTCAGAAAAATTCTCAACTTATCTAGGTTCAGGTCAGGAATGGAATACCATAAGTTCAGAAAATTTCTGAACTTATAATCCTATCTTCTTAATCAAGCCTTTATAGGTTCAGAAATTTTCTGAATTTATGGCTTTCCTATCGTGAACTAAACCTTGATAATTTCAGAAATTTTCGGAACTTATGGTATTTCATTTCTGATCTCAACCTAGATAACTTCCGAAAATGCTCTAAACTTATGGTTTTTCCCTTTCTGAAGTAATCATAGATTCTAGATAATTTCAGAAAATTTTCTGAAATTATAAATGTTTCTCCGCAACCTGACATTGATCCCACAAAGCCGATAGAAGCTTCGACAGTTTGACAAGGAACTCAAATAACAAAATTCAACACATATTCATTCCAAATTCCATCATTCTCTGACACGAAATTTTATAAATATAAATTAGTGGCAAAAGAAAATTCATGTTCGTCCTATAAATCTAACTGTTATAACTGCTTCTTCCTCAAATCATAACCGTTATTAACTGTTTTTGCAACTGCTATAACTGCTTTTAACTGACTTAGAAGTTCAGTTCATCCAGTTACAACAGTTCTGTCTAACTGCCTTAAGTCGGCTAATTACAGTTATAACATGTTATAACTCACTCTGGACTTATAACTCGTTATAATAAGTTACTGATAACCTAACTTATAACTGTAAAAGGCCTTACCTGTTTCACCTGCCTAAGAGCCTGTCACTGAAACCTGTCGTCTTCTTACACAGGAAAACAAGCAGGAAAAGAGAAGCGTCTTAACCTTGCGCACAGCCATTATTTTCCTGAAGCGCGAGCGTGGTGACCCCGCCTCAGTCGCGGTCTCGATCACACGAGTTGCATCATGGATCGCGCAGGGCGGAATGCAAGAGAAGCACCTGTGGGTCTAAATATGAATGTGCCTTGGCGCGCCATGCTTCCGTGATATTTGACAAATCCGTAGGTGCACCAACAGATGAAAAGTTTTATCTGGCAAGCATTGAGCACCCGGTGCAAGCATTGAGCACCCGATGCCGGCCGTGTGATCCTCAGCATTCAATGCACTATGTAACAGCAAGTGCTTCATGTCTGATGAGCGCACTGAGGCACGCACTCCGCCGCTCGCTTTCGCGGTCTTTGCCGCTGCGGTGGTTGGTTCCGCCCCTTGCTCTGGAACTTCGTCCATGGGGTCGTCCTTCGCAAAGTGCGACTTGCTTCACATCGATGCTACGGCATGCTGCGTGGTGCTGGCAGTCGCAACTGAGCCCGTATACGGTCCTGGAGGAGCGGCGCTGCTTCCTCCTTCATTGCAGCGGGAGCAAATTCTTTTTGCGTGATCTGCATTCGGGTTCGTTGGCTTGTCTTGTTTTTGACGGGATTTTCTGTGCGGGGGTTGATTAATTGGGGCGTAGTTGATTGATTAGGGGCACACCCCTCGGTTGACTAATTAGGGGGACCAACCCATTTTAGTATTGCCAAAACTTTTTTCCTGTGTGGCGCTTGATTAATTCCTAGTGCTCGATCAATCCTGACTTAACATTATGTAAAATATGCAAACCACTTAAATGCCATTGCTTGCATAACCAATGATGGTGGGGAGATAAGAAACAACTCCGAGAAAATACATATACAGGTGCCAATCCCACAATCTTGAGCTGTAGATTGTTTGCACCCTGAGCTGCTGGCATGACACCCTGAACATGAGACACCGAGGAGTCTTGCTATGTCTTGCTATGTCTTGCTATGTCTTGTTATGTCTTGTTGAGGGCTCAAAGGGAGGCAAGGTTCTTCACTCTGACTCCATCCCAAGACAGGCGCACACAACCAACAAGAATCACTTACAATGTTGGTTTATAAACCCCATTAAGTATAGTTATAAGTATCATAAACCATAGTTATTGGAGTTATAAACCAACTTAGCTATCTAGGGGGCCTCACATTGTAGGTGTCTATCAAATGATGTAGAAGTAAACCTCATGGCCGTGCTCCAGGCACACGCGCGAAACGTCCAGCAAGGTTGGATTGTATTTGCAGGCCCCAGCTGGTCGACCAGCACCAGAAACCCTCACCTTCCTCAGCTGAGGTTCCCACTGCCATTGATCCAAGAAATCAGTGTAAACTTGCTGAACATAGTTGGAAGTTGTTGGAAGTCTCTCATGTCAAGCATCAACCATCATCAAAGCATACATGTGGTCCCCAAGGCTGACGCATAAACTGAAAGATACAGCCCCTTCTGCATTTGACGCAACGCATCTGAGTAGCTTCTTCCAGCTGTATTCGCAGAGCGACACCAGCGAATCACCTGGCGTTGCATCACGGTGGCTTCGAAGATCTTTGCCCTTGACATACGAATAGCAATTGAAATCACAATAATGTGGGTAAAACAATAATAAACCATCCCCTAAATCACCATAAATAGCTGGTATATACCATTCCCAAATGGGTGGTTTATTATTGTTTTACCCACATTAATCTTTCAAATCACAAGAAAGCAATATTGAGGTGGTCGTGCTGGATTTCAGTTGCATAGAAAGTACAGTAGAAGCCACAAATGTATGTCGCTTCAGTTCACAACATTCACCATCCATTTTGGCACCTACACAATGGTTTGATCGGTACACAGTCTTGGTTGCGAAGCTCCTACTGCCTAATATACTCCATGATGACTATAGTGATAGTGGTTATATCTATCTAAATACATATTTATATATATTGGTTGTAACTATAGTTGGTGATATCCTTCTTATGGTAAAAATCACCATTATACTCAATTCTAAAATCAGGATTATAGTACTACCTAAATAATACGAAATGCCTTGCATAATCTTGCATAGTAGTAATGGGAAGACTTTACCATAATAACAATTACAGTGACAATAACAATCACACAATGGCACTAGTAGTTTTTTGGCACATATCAGTGCAGCACTATACGTGGATCAATATAAAGGCCACAAATATTATCCATAATGAATCAAATATGGAATAAATACCTTCTAATCCAATCACTGTAATATCAAACACCCCCATTCTATGGTCTCAAATATATGATTTCATCCCCTAATAAACCATGGTTTCTCGGGAGTGTTTATATCATATGACCGTGGGAATGGATTATTAACTATTCGCCATTAAGTAATCTATTCTTAACCATATTTCTTGTTGCCCATAATTATTGGTTATAAGTATTCCCGAAATTCATGGAGTATCTGTCAATCATCCCTCGTGTTACAATCCATGAGAACCAATGCGACCATAGCTATAGTGAATATTTGGTAAATGACCAGCAATTGACGACGACGACGACAACAACAACAACAACCATGATATCAATTATTAAGTGTATAATCGTATCAATTCAACATGATAATATGGATGAACTAATGCACTAGATGAATATATCCCATCATTTTCCATGTTATAATTGTCCATATTTAACCATTATCGAAACACAAGCAATATCACTAACCATAACTATTCAATACAATCAACACGTTGCCATTAAGAAGTCCACTATCAACCATTATAGCTAAATTTGGGTTCTACAAAAAAAAATAACCAATGGATTAATGTCTAATGGGTTCTTTCTTAACCATTGTGCTATAATCCTATTGATATTATACTGTAATCCACTATACACTACAATATACAATGAACCCATATATGAAATATGATACTGAATTAAAAAACATGAGTATGAATCGATCATATTTCATGCATAAATAAGCATTATATTACAAACCATGACTAACCACTATTAGCCATTGATATAGAGTCAACAAAAACAATAACCACAAGTCCAAAATCAATTAATGTTTCTTCCCACCATTATATAACGTCCTTACCAATATTGTTAGGTTTATCACCACAATCAATTGAAAACTAACCATTCTTTCCACTATTGGTATTCAGTGGAATAATGTGAATGGAAAAAATGATTGATGATTAATGTCCATTATCAATTTATAAGAATTAATAAGCAAGATTGATGATAGAAATAATCACACTATCAATTATTCACCAGAAATTCTTCCCAGTTTCATCCAGTTTCGCACCTGCTTGGCGCATGGCGTTGCTTTGGCGCGGATTTTTGGGCAGCGCCTGGCAGGCTTCGTAGGAATCCACACCGCCGTAGGTGCAGCCCCAGGCGGACTGACCTGGAGAAAGGGATGGAAAATCTCCAGCATTTTCCAGCAAAATCATCGGAAACGAATGGAAAATGCTGGAAATCCATTGGAAAATCTGAAGGAAATCGAAGGAACATCTGCAGGAAAGGTTCTTTTGAATCAATGTGGGGTTAGAGTTAGAGATTCCAAGAACCTGGAACTGGGGTGATTTGTCTATAGAGAAAAAAATGGCAGGATGTGTTTCGCATCAAACTTTAGGGTTTCCTGTAGATTCTCCCTGGCAAGTGCAGCCACATCAATGGCTGTTGGGTGATGTTGGTAAGCATACAAGGTGGGGCCCCAAAATGATAGATAAGTTGACGTATCACTAGATTGAGTACACTATATATAAAACTCTAGTCCATGGAGAAAAAAACAAAACAACTTACAACCGATGGCCCCAAGCTTGTACCAAACTTGGATGATCCAAAGAAACGTGACCAGCCAGCTGCAACCTCGCTCCCCGGCTCCATGAATAGCGCAGCATGGCACGGGAGAGATTGCCATATCTCCCGTTAGTTTTGTCCCTAGTCTTGTTCAGTGTTGATTGCTTCTCTCCCCTTATTTGTTGATTGACACATATTGACATCCTCGCGTAGTTCTGGGTTAAGCACTAATATGCACCAATGGAATATTATTGAAGCTTAGACACCGAGATATGAAAGCAATTCCTCAATTTTTCGACCGCACCCCCTGAAAAATAGGACCAATTTATGTTTTCACAATGTTTCACAGTTCTGGGGACTCAGTTGAACCTCCAGTCGTCCCCTCGTCCCTGGGGTTGCAGTTCCCCACTGGATCCCAACCCGCCTCCGGGGAACATGCTCCCCTCGATGCCAGCGCAGTTGTTGAAGGCACCTGTTCCACCCGCAGCAATTTGCAGGTCGAACTGGTTGCCGTGCACGTCCCATCCTGGGGCCGATGGGGCTGGGATGATGGTCCCAGTGGAATCAGGCCCCAGCGAATTCCATGGGTTTTGACATGCTTTCGGCCATCTCCAGCTGTTTTCTCCTGGATGATAATCACTGAGAGACCCAGTTTTTTGAATTGGACGTCTGGGATTCATTATGAAATATCATTGAGAAAGGATCCCAAATGAACAGATCCAATTTTTCCATGGCCTGTGTTGATGGACTGGGCAATGATGTCCTTGTCCATCCCTTCCACCTGCGGATAGAACTTTATGCAAAACACTTTGTATCTTTCTATCCTATCCTATTCTATCCTATCTTATATCATCTTATCTATCTATCCATCTATCTATCTTTTTATCGACCGACAGTATCTACATAGAAAAACAAATAAAGGCGCAACCCTTGTATCATTTCTGTCGAGTCGTCCCAAGTAGCACAGCCTCCTGAAGAAGATCCTGCTGATCTTTTCACCCTCCAAGTAGTAGGGATTGACTCCCCCAAGAAAAATTTGGTCTTTGTTTCACCTTTTTTGTTGAGAACCACAATGCTGAACAGCAGATAACTTGATTCCTGTTGGACTTCCAGGTCGTGGATTTTGCCAATCTGATCATACCCACTATGTCAAGAGTAATGTATATGACCCCCCATAGTCAGCATCAATGATCTCCTCATATTGTTTGATGGTAAAACCCCTACAAATATATACCTGGTTGAATAAAATGAATCCCCAAAAAATCTGTAGCTGAAATATGCTGAAATTTGCAAGTAAATTCGGCCGGTTAGGGATGGTTACCCTTACAATTTGTTCGTCATCCCAGTGACGTCGCGACGTGAGGTCGTCATAATTCATCCAGGAATGATTCCATATCCAATTAAGATGCTTATATATCCCCCTTATCTCCCCATTCTATCACCATTTTTAATGGTTAAATCATGCTGATTTAACCCCATACTTTTATTGCGGTTCAACACGTGTCTTCACTTGGACCCCACCTTCAATCTGTAGCAAGCTCCAAGGCCCCGTTGCTTGTCATCGGAGGTCCCGTAGGTACCAACTCCAAAGTACACCTTGGTGGCGCTGTAAATATGCCCAGCAGATGGTACAAGAAATGACCTGGATATGTTGAGTGTTGATTCCAAATGTCCAACGAGTCTTGGCAGATACAAAAATACTTGGCCATGTCTACCTTGGTCAGAGTCTCCGGCCTTTGGGCCACACCCTTGTTTTTCTTTGCCTGGCAATAGTCGTGCTCAAATTTCGTCCAAGTGTTCTCAAGCGACCTCCAAATGGCAATAAACTTCATTTATTTGGAGAAACACTCCAGCCACTTGAAATGATTGGCAATCAAAAACCCCCGTTGTCCAGTCCAGTGTTCATATGCGATCATGTGGATAGGGGTCCAAAAACTGTTTATATTTCATAGCATGTAAATGGTGAAAGTCACATCCACTTACACAGTACTCTATAAGTCGCATTGGCTAATCTCAAAATGGAGGATGCCCAAAACAGTCCTTTTTCATATGACGCCAGGGCTATTTCACATATGTACTACTAGTATTTTTTATAAATACATGTAGGTACTACCTTCCGGTACTCACACATGGCTAGCTGCACAATTCCCCAATTAGTTTGGTCAGTTTCCCATTAATACTTACATTTAGTTCAAACATTTCCCAGAACCATGTTTGATCACTTTACCGTAGCTACGGAAATTGGTCCATCTGTAGATGATATACCTATTGAAAACGGTGAATTTCCATAGCTACGCCACAAATTACAAGAGGCTAAAGGACCACTACTACACTATCCATGCAAATGTTTTTCCTGGAACAACGCTGCTCCGCTGCGTGGGGATTATCCGCAACTTGTCTGCCAAGGTGGGGCCCCCTTCTTTGGTATAGAGTTATAGTTTATACACCTCATGAGGCCATAGATCATTCATTAAACGTGAGCAAAGTCAAAATAACTATCGTAAACCACATCTGGAGGTTTCCTAAAATAGGGCTACCCCCAGTTCTCATCCATTTTCAATCCGGATTTACCATTGTAAACCATCCAGCTATTAGGGTACCCCCATTTTAGGACCCATATGAATCCCCATGTTTCATGGTGATTTTTCACCATGTTCCCATCGCTCTCCAGGGCCCCACCATTTTTTGGGCCAAGTCACATCCTGCCCCGCCTGGGCCCTGAAACTCGCTTCGGCCGAACGCATCGCGTTGCTTCCAAAGGTCCAGTCCTCGGTGTGCGGAAAGCGAGCAACGGAGTTGGGGATATATTATACAATATCTATACATAGTAGCATATACAATATATATTAATATACATACATATTTGAGATGTAGCATTCACAAAATCACACCTAATCTATTTTTAAAGTAATTTACTTATGAGTAAGACTATTTACATGTGGTATATATATATATGTATATACACAAAATAAAAAATAATGCAATATGATGTACATGTATGTATGTATGTATGTATGTATGTATGTATGTATGTATGTATGTATGTATGTATGTATGTATGCATGCATGCATGCATGCATGTATGTATGTATGATGTTTTACATTGATAATATATTAAAACATTAAAAGTGATAGTATAATTCTAAATGTAACAACACGTAATATAACATAACAACAATATAATGATATAGATTAAAATAATATACTACAATATAATAATGCAAATTGATATGATATGATATGATATAAAACAATACAATATAATATCATATCATAATATATAATAATTAATCTCTACTCCCTATTGCTAAAACTCCGCCAATTAATGAAAACCCAAATGGATTGGCACTTGCGATTTTTTTGGTTGCTTACAATTGCGTTCGTAATTGTGGTAATTGAGAATCAGTAGGAGAACAGGCTGGTGAAATAGTGGTTTCTACCCCCTATGAAGGTTTTTATCTGATCGTTAGGGTAAAGCTTTGAAATCCCATTGAAATATGGAAGTTAAGCAATTTTGAAATAATTTTCTTAAAGTTTTGATTCTGAGGGGAAAGCTCGAAACCCGATTTTTGGCAATATTTTAAATGGGTTTGTATAAGGGATATAATCAATTTTGAAATCGATTTGTTTATTCTGTTTATTAACGTTTTAATCTTGATGGTCAGGGGCACCCTAATACAAAATACGCCCTAATAATGAAAATAATGTTTACCGTTTTGGGGGGTAGTACAAGGGAGTGGAGATTAATTTATATATATATATACAAAAAATACAAAAAAATACTTTCTTCGAGTGATCCCCGCCAGGAGACTTTATTTTGCATATAGTGTGATACAGATGTTGACAGGTCTCTAGATTTCAGCAAAGTTGTCCTCTCTCCTCTTCCTCTTGGCATTCTATCTGACATTTTCTCTGACATGCTCTGCCATTCTATCTGACATATGTTCTGACATTCTATCTGACATTCTTTCTGGCATTCTTTCTGGCATTCTATCTGACATTCTTTCTGGCATTNCATGCTCTGCCATTCTATCTGACATATGTTCTGACATTCTATCTGACATTCTTTCTGGCATTCTTTCTGGCATTCTATCTGACATTCTTTCTGGCATTCATCTGACATTCTTTCTGGCATTCTTTCTGGCATTCTATCTGGCATTCTATCTGGCATATCTTCTGACATTCTTTCTGGCATTCTATCTGGCATTCTACCTGACATTCTTTCTGGCATTCTTTCTGGCATTCTATCTGGCATTCTATCTGGCATTCTTTCTGTCATTCTATCAGGCATTCTATCTGGCATTCTATCTGGCATTCTTTCTGGCATTCTATCTGGCATTCTATCTGGCATTCTTTCTGGCATTCTATGTGGCATATCTTCTGACNCATTCTATCTGGCATTCTTTCTGGCATTCTATCTGGCATTCTATCTGGCATTCTTTCTGGCATTCTATGTGGCATATCTTCTGACATTCTATCTGGCATTCTACCTGGCACATCTTTTGACATTCTTTCTGGCATTCTATCTGGCGGTTGAGGTCCGGCAGTGCCCGCTGGGATCTGGGGCTCGCGGTTGAGGTCAGGCAGTGCCCACTGGGATGTGGGGCTCGCGGTTGAGGTCGGCAGTGCCCACTGCGATCTGGAGCCGGCAGATGAGGTCCGGCAGTGCCCACTGCGATCTGGAGCTGGCAGATGAGGTCCGGCAGTGCCCACTGCGATCTGCAGCTGGCGAGGAGGAGGAGGAGCGGGAGGAGAAGGAGGAGGAGGAGGACCCCGGGCAGCTCTGATAAAATCTAACAACACTCACCTGGCAGGTCGGGAAATATCAGGAGGTTACATAGTATTGTTGCAATGTACGATCTGCATGGCAAATCATGCTCATACCATCATATGGATTCATATGGATGTTTCCTGCAATAGGAGCGCCGCTGTTGGGATCTGCATCTTAGATCATGATCCACCCCCAGCGGGCTCTGGAGCATGGAGGGGGTACCAGTTCAGTGGCAAATCTACTGTCACTCTGGAGGTAACCCAAGGTTTTAATCAATTAGGTGGACAAAAATCTGGAGCTTACGTGGTGGATTCCTACAACTATGCCGATGTTCGCCAACACACATCCATGAATCGCTTGCAAACGGCGGATAGTATAGCCACCTGTGCACATCTTGGTCAACCGCTACAAGTACCAATGTCTATCCATTTTTGGGATATTTTGGGCGAAACATAGCAACATATACCCTCCTGTAAACTAATATAGATGCTGTGCCATCTCCTTGTTTTTTGGTGAATCTTTTCGCACTAAATGGGCCATTCTCATCCATTCTTCACATCGAACTGTTGGGACAAACCCCACATTACCCACCAAATGGCCTTAAAGGCCACACCAAGTGTCCATACATGCAAAGGTGGCCGATACATCGTTCCCTCCTTTAGGCTCCGCCGAACAATGGTAGCCGACACCGCCTGGATTGGATGGAGATTTCAAAAAAACACATATTGAATTGAGATATTCAATAGTCAATGGGATATGAATGGGATATGAATGGGATATGAATGGTGATAAATTGTATTGATATACATTATACAGTGATATATCATGGAAATCAATGTAGGGGAAATCAAAAAAAACTAGGAGCAAAAGGGAGGCTTTCCTGCAACAGACTGGAGCCCGCTTCATTTTCATGGCGTGCCGTCTCAATACACCGAAGAAAGGGAACACACATTGAAAAAGGGAACATTGAAAAAGAACAACCGCAAGGACAGCTGCAAGGGCCCGACCGAGCAGCACCATGAATGGGAACAATTTGAACAACAAAGCATCAGTCTATCACAAGTTCAGGAGAAAAAACAACACTTGGTCAGTTCATCTTGGCTGCAGCTCTCTCAAGAAGTCAGGGCATTGCAGAGTTGGAGCGAACCTGAGCTCGGTGTACCATGTAGTAAACAGTACTTGAGTAAGAATGTATGCCAATCAACCTCTGAGCAAACCAGAAAACGTGTAGTAACCAGAAGTAGAGTAGTAGTAGTAGTAGTAGAAGAAGAAGCAGCAGTAGCAGTAGCAGTAGCAGTAGCAGGAGCAGGAGCAGGAGTAGGAGTAGGAGTAGGAGGAGTAGTAGTAGTAGTAGTAGTAATAGTAGTAGTAGTAGTAGTAGTAGTAGTAGTAGTAGTAGGAGTGGTAGCAGTAGTAGTAGTAGTAGTAGTAGTAGTAGTAGTAGCAGCAGGAGCAGTAGCAGTATCAGTAGCAGTAGCAGTAGCAGCAACAGCAACAGTAGCAGTAGCAGTAGCAGTAGCAGCAACAGTAGCAGTAGCAGTAGCAGGAGCAGGAGTAGGAGTAGGAGGAGGAGGAGGAGTAGGAGGAGTAGTAGTAGTAGAAGAAGCAGCAGTAGCAGTAGCAGTAGCAGTAGCAGGAGTAGGAGTAGGAGTAGGAGGAGGAGTAGTAGTAGTAGCAGTAGTAGTAGTAGCAGCATGTTGTAGTAGTAGTAGTAGTAGTAGCAGTAGTAGCAGTAGCAGCATGTAGTAGTTAAATCAGTAATTACTCAAGAATACTCAAAATGTTTAGTTCAAATCTCACAATAAGATATCAGAAAGTACATGAAACAACATAGTCCTCATAATATGTCCTCATGATTCATCTCACTTCCGAACGCAGTTCAACCATGGAGGTTGATTGATCCGCTTCAGCTTTCGAACCTTCCAAATTGCAACGATGGGGGGAACATCGAGTGTATTGGACTGCGTCGCTGAGGGACAACAAATGGCCCGTTGGGTTTTGCAAAGTCTGGGTATGGGTCAATACCAAATGACCGAGAAATATCGCGAATTGGCTCTAAGCACATCCCAAGATATTCCATGCTGTTCATCCTTGAGTTTGGCGGAAATTCTGACTCATCTTGTTGCCTTCCTTCAGCTGCTGTCACGCCTCTGACTGATATGTACCGTTCACAGCATCCCAATTTATGTGTGTAGAAGTTACAGAGGACGAAATCACTGAGTCCTCGAATTAAAAGGTTGACTGCGGCATCTGGCAATCAACTCCGGCAGCAACGCTCTATGCAGGCTGCCTCTCCGGATTTCGGCATGGACAATAAGCAAGAGGCATTGCTTCAAATCTCCTTGAGCCCGGACCCAGCTGTCTTCAATACCCTTTGGTAAAGGAACATAGCTATGGAAAATCACAGTGTTTAATAGGAAAATCCACTATAAATGGGCCATTTTCAATAGCTATGTTAGTTTACCAGAGGGTAACGTTATGCGGTTGACTTTCTTTTGTGTCTTATTTCAACATCTGTCACTAAATCCTAACCTTGAGCCTTCAGCCATGTCTTGGAGTCTGATGTCTGCCTTGCAGCTTATTCGCCCATGCCGGCCTATTGAAAGATCGTAATGTCGCACTGCTCACGTGGAGACAGGGCCCATGCATGACAGATTGATTTGATCCTCGTGTTGAGGTTCTGGAACACAGTCTGTGACATCCCAGATGCCGTTTCCAGTCTAAGGATGTCTGACTTGCAGCCTTGCCTCAGGCGGCTTATACACTGCAAGACCTTCCTGGACACAGTTCAAGGCTTGAGTCCTTAAAGCACAACTTCCCCAAGAGTCGGGGCGTGGCCCTTAACAGGGCGGGCTTGAGCTGAAATGAGTGGTTGTTCAGACTGTCGTGAAGCTGAACACGAATAAACACAGCAAACGCAGTTAAACAAGAACAATAACTATAACGTACTATAACATACAAGAACATTCATATATAGATTTATATAGTAAAAACACTTGGTCTCTGTATGTCTCTGTTCTACAATCAAATTTACTTACGACTTTTTTGTTGACCTTCCAACAAGGTCCAGTTTCCAAACAAGCCCCATGCACGATGTTCATCCGACCTGTACGATCTCAGCTGTTCGACGCAACTTGTCAAGTTCACGATCAACAAACTTTGGAAAAGAGCTTTCTGACATGATGGAGCACAGCAAAGCAACAAGATTGGCCAAAGTGAAGCGCTTCAAGACACCACGGATCTTGCGATGAACCCCTTGAAGTCGAGGGGGTGGAGATGACACCTGGAATGATTGGATGGCAATCTGACTCCGAAGCAACTGGAGCACACCTGATGCTCCAGGAAGATCACAGTCCTTCGCGAGTGTAGTGCTGAAGATGAAACGAGACTGTGGCGCGACTGAAAATGATGGGATGATGAAGAAGCCGACTTCAAGAAAATTTGCTGTGCTCAGTGGTAAAGATATTTGTGCCTTCTATGCAATAGGATGCTCTATCTAGTCGAGAAGATGTCTGGAACTTATCGGAACACGGTATACAGAAGCTTTCTAGTCTCAGAAAGTGCCCTGCAAACCATGTCAAACGTGCTAAGGTAAGCATTGTCAGAACCTGTTGAAACGCCGTGTCCTCAACCTCCTGCTGGAAATATGGTAGGAGTATTTCCATAAAATGAGCGCGTGGGAGAGACTTGAGGAAGTCTCGCATGTGCTTGTCCAGCGAAGGGGGCGGCTTGTCCTGGTCAGATTGCACACAGATTCAAAAGAAGAACGCAGGCTTCTGACCCAATCGTGCTAGCGAGCCTTGGCGACTATTAAAAAAAAAAACTACACTCAAAGTATCTCAAAGTGAACCATCCCCATTTTTGTTGCAACGGAACATCCTGGAACCTGGAATATCTGGTCAAATACAACATTCATTGATCCACTCCAAGGTCCCACAATTGGACGTTTCAATGTTCGTTGGCTTTCACACTTTTGACTGATGTTGTCAAGAGGTACTGAAAGCAGAACAAAACATTATTCTGCCGGTACAATAATTAGTTGTTGTTTTTTTCCCATTTTTTCCCACCATCTATTCCTCGCTCGATATCCATAGAATATTTACTGTCAATCAACTTCAATCCTTGAAAACGTGGTGAAACGCGGCGGGAAATCCGTCCCACTCTTCTTTTCTGGTCGGCGTGAGTATTCATTTTCTGATGTAGTTTCTGCCAGCTGCTCTTTCTGTTTGGTACTGCAGAAGAATTCCGAAAACTAGATGTGTGAACATGTGCGGCTTCGCTATAGAGGCACCATTTCCTTGTAATTGGCAGACCCGCCTCCGGAGGGGGTGCGGGTTTGGAAATCTCTTTTGGATTGGCCGACTTTCGCATGTGGAGTTTCGAAACATTGGTGTTTCGGAAAAAAGAATAAATTACTTTCTTCGAGTGATCCCCACCATGAGTGCGATACAGATTTTGACATTCTTTCTGGCACAATTTTCTGGCAGGGAAGAGGAGGAGAGGACAACTCTGATGAAATCTAGAGACCGAAGGTCTCTAGATTT
>BGPT01000744.1:160030-188321 GCA_003297045.1 Symbiodinium sp. clade C Y103
GCCGGTTCCTTCTTCTCCTCGTCAGCACGCACTGGTGCCATAGTCGCAAGGCTGAAGAACAGTCCCAAGGCCACGCCTCCGACTAAAGTCGGCAGCGAACCCCAGCCGTTCTCAGTCTCCATGTTGGGCGNGAACAGTCCCAAGGCCACGCCTCCGACTAAAGTCGGCAGCGAACCCCAGCCGTTCTCAGTCTCCATGTTGGGCGTGGCAGCTGCATGCCTGGGAGATGGTGTGCTTCCACGTGGCAAGGCGCCTGGCACAAAG
This sequence comes from Symbiodinium sp. clade C Y103, assembly GCA_003297045.1. Taxonomy (NCBI): domain Eukaryota; class Dinophyceae; order Suessiales; family Symbiodiniaceae; genus Cladocopium; species Cladocopium sp. clade C. The sequence continues at coordinate 160,295 of BGPT01000744.1, forward strand.
GCCAGGCTGCCAGCCACAGCCACCAATCCGATAACTGCAAGGCTGCGAGCCATCCTGAGAACAAGCAGCTGGATGGAGCTCAGTGTTGCAAGCACGTGCTTCTTGAGCCACAATGTTTGTTCCAAAAAACAGTTATGCAAAGAAAGGCATGTCACATGATCAAAGCATGTCTCACAAAACTGCGCAACTGATCAACATGCCACGGCTGCAACGTTCCATGACCCAAGGTGGTACCCACCTGAACAGTTGATGAACCAACAAACACAACTGGGCACCTCCACGTACCTTGGCCTTTTCCGACCTTCCCAGGTCCCCCTGCTGAGGCGACACAGAAGGTGAAGAAGTCCGGCGCCCGGCTGAACTGCTCCAAATTGCTGAGCACCTACCGGGAGAGTAGGGGGGGCACTAGTTGCTATGCCTGGGCAGGTGGTGAATGAGCCTGCACCTGACTCATCGCTTGCGCTTGAACCTAGCAACATACTGTGCCCCAGACTCGAAAATCAGGGCGATTTTGGATCATCTCAAGCCTTGAGCACATCATGATGATGTAAAATTTCCTGCATGGATTGCTTCAAAGGACAAACAAATCAAAAGGAGCTGTGCAAGTTGGTGCCCCATGACTAGCTAATGTTTTTTCATCAGTAGCTTTGCCATGGTATATCTTTATATATATATATATATTATGTAGTCGATATTGAACTAATTAGTTCGGTTGCATTTTTCTCAACAAACAGCCAATGCAGCTAATGCGTGTTTGGAACAAGCCTTTCAGCCCATGAAAATCATCAAAAACCCTAGTTCGATCAAATCTAACGTCAAATTAGGATTTAGACTCCGTCCCCGCAATTAGCGAAGCCCCGGCTCTCCCCCGATTGTTTGGTGATTCTTTTCCCATGAAGCCTGTGCAAGGAGAGGTTGTTCGGCCGGCGAAACGTCGGTCTTCAGCCAGGGATGACTGATGACCTGAGGCACCGACGTGGAGAAATGGGATGAATCTCGTGATTTCATGGGGATTTCATGGTGATTTCGTTGGGATTAAGGATTTAATCCATGAAACATGGTGGTTTGATGGAACTTCACCATCAAGAAGAGTGATTTAATGGGATTCAATGGGATGAACATTGTGAGTGGAATGTGGGATTTCATGGGGGATCATCATTCCCAGCGTTTGGAAAATAAAGCTGAACTGTTTCAAACACTTTCAAACTACCGACCAAAAGAATATACGATATGATAAAATATGATGGCTGACAGTGGTTGACACAAGTAAACTATGAAAAATCTGACACAAAAACAAACAACACTTGCCGGTTCCAACCTCCCTGCAAAAAATCGTGAACTTACCCCTCGCCGAATTGTGGACCCCCCCCGGAGACCATCACCCGTGAGTGAAAATACATCAAGGGTTGAAGCTTTTACTTCACAAGGGTTGCATGGGAAAACATGGGAAAACCAATTGTGCACCAAGAATTGTATAATGATTTTGCCAGCACTGGGGATAGCTACAAGGTGGTGGTCCAGTTCGGAATCGCCAAGTTGGGGAGGACCTTGCAGGAAATCATGGTTACCACTAAAAACACAGTTTTTTTAACAACAAAGAAAACATAAGGTGGGGTGCCAAACTTAAGTTAGTCTATAACATTCTATAACTAGTATCACTATAGGGTTTATGGTATATATATATATGTGTGTGTGTGTGTGCATAATTTACTTGGGTTTGCAAGCCAACTTACGTAACTGGGGGGCACCACCTTGTGATGCTCCACCTTTTTAAGGCCCAACAGCTGGGTCGCCGTGACTTGATCGGCAGAGAGACGCACCTGACAAGACTTGGGGGTCAGAAACCTTCACGTGGGAAGAGGGCCTAGACAGTTCACTTAATAATGGTTGATAATGTTTGATAATAGACAGTAATTCATGGATAGCAATGGATAATGACCTTTGATTCAATAGTTGGAATATATTCATACATATGGAAAACATGGCAAAATTCACAGTTTGACGCTGAGAATAGCCTATATATGCCTATATGGTTTTAGTGGAAACTCATCTTCAAAGCCCGGACTGATTGCAGGGTCTATGCTAATGTACTGGAAGGTAAAACGTGAGCGTTACCTAAACAGTTCCTCAGGTTTAACATGATTTCACCAATGGCATGAGACCAATAATATTGTTAAGATCGGTTGAAACCCACCTATTGAAGTGATATTAAGCAGTTCAAGATGGAGATTCCAAGATGGGGACTCAACAATCATGATCTTCCAACCATTGAATAGTGGATAGTTATGGGTGTGTCTGAAATTGAGGTATATGCCAAATGTATGGCACTGTCAACAGAAAACATGATGATGAACCAGTGGATTTGGGTGTAACCTATGTTCACCATGAGGAGTATGGTTATCAACTGCGTGGATATCTGCATGAAACATCCTTTTTTAGAGATAATCAAATCGAACAGCGTGCACATAAAAGTGAGACGTCATCGACCAAAACAATCAAAAATCCAAATCTGGGGATTGCAGGCAAAACAAATGTCTTTTTAAAAGTAAAGCTGGTTTGGGCTTGACCCATACCCATATCACCATCCAAAACGATCAACAGCTACAAGTAGAATGTAGAAGGACTCACCGGTGTCCCACAAAGAGAAGTTGGGGTCAAGCAAGCGCATGCCGGCGTGCAACAGTTCTGGCAACACAGATCAACAAATACAGTCCAGTACATATTCCGACCAACAGAGAATCAATAAATCCAGCGGAAGGTTCTATTTCTACTTCCACGATACTGGGTGGAACAGTGGACGACCCTGGGCAGTGACCATTGGAATGTGAAGCGCATCTATATAATATAACAAAACATAACATAATATATAATATATATATATATATTATGTAATATAATATGACGATACATATGTCATATGTTAGCACACATATGTATATGATATATTTATAATGTGTATAAATATATATATATATGTAATGTAATAATGTCATGGAATGCAATGTAAGTAATAAAATGTAATATATGTATATAATGTGTTCTAGTAAGGCCTTCACGAGAAGAACATCCCGATGGGTCGCTAGTGACGCTAGTGGTTTGTCTCACCGCACCTGTACATCCGTCTTCAAGAGTTGCTGAATCAAATCCTGCGAGGGGCTCCGGTGGCTTTCTTATCATTGGAGGTTTCAGGGAGAACAAAAGACGAAAGGAAAGCACGGCAAGTTGAGCTCCAATTGGGGTTTTCCTGTAGTTATATGATATAATAAACCAAGTCCAGGATTACTTTTGCGGAGATCTTCAGGGATGTAAACCAATAAGAAAAAAGGGATTGGTAACCAAAAATTCAGGCTTCCGAACCGATCTCCTCTAAGCATGAACATTGGACTCAAATCAATGCTATTATAGAGGATATTTGGAGCACATAATCACAGAGGTTTGAGTGTCCCCAGGAAGGAGGTTGAAGAGTGAATTCGTACTCTGGTGATGGAGTTTAACTTTTCTTCTTTTTTGGAATCGTGAGAATTATTCAGATGGGGGTCCCTAGATTCAGCTAGTAAAGGAAAACAAGTTTTGGCGTTTCTTCATGAGATTTCATCCAAAAAAACACCACATGTGAAACCAACCAGCATGGCAACTGAAGATGTAAATATATTGAAACCCTGTGTGTCACTACAATGCTTATCCATAATCATGAGCCCCTCAGTCTTGTCGATCAACCCTCAATTTGGCTGGTGCAAAAAAAGAGATCATATTTGCAAGTACAAATCATGGAAAAGTCACACGGACCCAAACCAAGGCGTTTTCCAGCAAGCAAATCATGTCCCAAAGCCATTTTTGGCGGATTCCACGTTCTTTTTTTCAAGGAGGCAAACCCATTTGTTGCCAGATGACCTTTGCCACTTTCATATACAGTAGCCATGGAGAAAGGCCATTATAGATCATTTGTGTATATCTATAATTAATGTCATTGAAATATATTGATATATTTCAAGTAATTATATCTTCAGATCTATTCAGAAGATTTAAACATGGGTTTGTCTGAAAATAAGCTATCCCCAATTCCAATGGATTATAATCATTTTCTCTATTAAAATTGCTATTTATGGGTATCCGGTATCCACATATTGATGTTCCAGTTCGCTCCCTGCCTTGGCATCGCTGGACACGGTATCCCAGAACCTCGGAGTCGGTGGTGTGAATCTTGGAAAGTCAAACCACATACCGCACCCCAGACTTTCCATGAATGTTCAAGATAGACGCAGCAATGTGGTTTCTACTGGTTTCTAGAACTGATGCCTGGATCTTCAGACGTTGAATGACTTCTCCACGTTTGGATTGTTGTACTTTTGGGCGTTCAAAGTTCCAACGGTTCAGCTTTTTTGTACTTTTGAAGGTCCAGGTGGATTTTAACTGATGGATCTTAATGATCTTAATGATTTTTTAGTGATTTAAATTTTGGCGGTCAACCACATCAGAACACCTTGAGAAACTGCCACGGTTCTCTGAGCGTCCCCTGCTCCCCGCTCAGCGGGTACTTCTCCGCACGCATGCGCGCCACTTGCTGCTTGGGGCTGCCCCAGAAGGGCGGTTTGCCCGACAGGGCCACATAAGCCACCTCAGGACTGGTTCATGACTTCTCGCAGCATGAGGAATAAACAGGAGTAAATAATCCAAGAGAATCAGGGAAAGCAAGAAAAACGATGAAAAACGTAGTCTTTTCCGAGGCAAGATCGAAGGTTGCGTTTTATACTCCCAAAGATGTTCCCCTCGAAGGTTCGGATTTCTCCAAGGACATCTTCAAAGTCGCAGCATGGCGCTGATTTCTGAGTGCTGTGACCACGCCCAAACTCCACAAGTCGCAGGCCTCAAGGGACGCAAACGCTTGTCCTGGTATCAACATGTGCAGCCTAAATGGACAAAGTGCTTTTCTGGGGCCTTTTGACTTATGAGTCTTGATGATAAAACGAGGTGAAGACATCAGACCATGATTTAAGCTGTGCTTGCAACTGGCTGTGTGCGTGTTTTTAAATATGTTTTGGCCATGTTGGAATCGGATCTCATACAAGTATCTTCCCACTTTTCAGGCAAACCTGCTTAACAAATGTCTTTGTCTCAAAAATGGGTGACCCATTGGTGACCCTAAATCCCATGTTCATATATGTTCACATATTTTCATCATAGCTTGATTGGGCATCCCCCTTTTCAAACAAACAACAAACAACGAAGCCATGAGGTCTGTGGCACGTGCGCAGGTGTAGCCATCATCGTCATCTTCGGGGTCCAACACCTGGTCCGAGGCATTAAAAGAGTCCAAAGAAATGCAGCAAACCCTGCGATTTACGTGGGGATATCTCAGGATATTATGGCATATAACGGGATAATATAGGATAAATATGGGTAAATTGACAAATATGGAATAACTTATGAATAAATATGGGGTAAAGACTCAAAACCAATGGCAAACGCCATCTCTCTATACTTTTCATCCCGTCTCGCCCGTCGATTGACCCATGTGGATCGACCTATCCCAGGGTCAAGTTGGGGCGGATGAATCACTGGTCGGTTCGAATGTGGTAGTCATTTGGAACCTCCCAAAGGCCTTAATGGGTAACTGACAGTAAACTTACAGTAATGTCAATGTTCAAAATTGAAGTTGTTTTTTTTTCTGCGTGCTATGCTTCCAAATGCAAATGTTTGTCAGTTCCTACCCCGTCCCAAAACCACCCAACAAATCAAAATAAGCATAAAGAAAGCATGTTTCGATGCCACCGAACCCACTTATGTCATCAATTCCTTGGCTGTGAAATGTTGATGGTTTGTAATCAAACCAGCCAGTTAGTTACACTGGAATCTCCTGGATGGATCCGCAAGGCATTAAAATCCGGTAATATAAGATTAAGTTGATGAAATATGAATTAAACCACCAACTGGCGTTATCACATTTGAAACCCTGGTTCTTCTTGACTTCTCTAACATGGTGAAACGAAAAGATGTCACTTCAACGGCGCACAGCTGATGATCAAGCCCCAAAAGATTCGTGTCCCTAGTCAACGTGGTGCCCCCTAGTTCTGTTTATTGATTTATAACCCCATCTAACATCATCTAACTGTAGATAAACCCTACTTGGTGGTTCATCCAGATTAGTGGGTAGTTCACCCATTAGTGGGTTAGTTCACCCCAGTTAATCCTACTTCTCCTACTCCATGCCGTGGTCGCAACCCCCGGATCCTAGTTAGGATAAACCACGCTATATTTGTTACAAACCAACTTACTTTTCATGAACCTTTCAAGAAATCTAAAGTGTGGCTGCTTAAATTCTGATGCTTTGCCGGTCCAGTCCCTGTTGTCCATGTTGTGTTTTCAGGGGGTTATATCCCCAACATGAATCCCAACTGAGATGGTCCTTAGCGATTTAGCTCCCTGGCTCACCGTTGTTTGATAGTTAAATCCCAATATGTTTGCTGGTTACATCACCATTCTTGATGGTTAAAACACCACCTTTTTCGTGGTGAACGATTTCCCCATCCTTTGCGCACGCCTACACAACGGTGGACGCTGCCGGCCTCGGGCGCGGAGTACGTGGAGGTCCCCACCGAGGACTTCATGCGGCCCTGCTCGAAGCTACCAGCGAGGCCCCAGTCGATGACCTGCAGCCGTTGCACGGAGGAACTGGGGACGGCGAATCAATCAAGGTCGGTGTGGGGGGGATATAACATGATACACCTATAGCCCTATAGTGGGTACAAAATCAGTTGCAGTTACTCACCGTTTTTTTATGGGTTATGACTAGCACGTTTAGCTGCTTGTTAACTGGGATGATCCATCTGTGGAAACCATCACACCATAGACTCCCACAGGGGCCCCCAATAGCCAAGTTGACGCAAATCACTTGCTTAACTTTTTTTTTGGGGGGGATATAGCATCATGTAACTATATATGCTATAAATTACATAGTTGATGGTTTTATAATTTATAAACCAACCATAATGATAGTTAATATCTGTTTATGTGGTACTGTAAATATTGGAGTGGGAGCATAAACAAGACCAACATAATTCTGGAGGAACATGCATATGTCAATGTTGGGTATATAATATATATATATATATATTATTTGAATTTACATAGAGAGAGAGAGGAACTAACAAACATTATATATAAATTGATAGGTCTCATCTGTACTTGGAGGATCGCCACACTTGATCCAAGTCATTCTCCTACCGACCATGTTTGACCGCAGGGTACACTTCAGCAGCTCCGGGACCAGTCATACCATGCAACCAGTCGGGCTATGGCTGCATTCTCCAGGACATTCCAGTACCCTAGTGAAGAAATGTGAAGAATCAAACTCAACGCCAGGACAATATCCTCACCTGAGGCTTATTCTTGGGTAACTTTCCTGGTTCTAATCTTGTCAGGCTGTTTCCCACACCAGTCTGGGTAGGCCTTGACATGGGTGCTGCTCGGCGACTTCTCACAGAAACAAATGTTTTCAAGCTTCAAATCCTGAGCAACGCCGCAGAAAGGTGTGGGGAATGGTTTCATCTGCGATACCCAAAACAAAATATACAAGAAAACACAGGTGATCATGGGGGAGTCCAGGCACATCCCAGGAAGATCTGTTCGTGCCCGCTTTTTCCCTGTTCTATTCATACTTGTGGATCTTAAACAGGAAGGATTCAATCACAAACAGGCCGGCGCAATCCCATATTAATCCAACTATGTGGCCAGTTTTGGTGTGATTTAAATAAATCGCGACAACATGGCAGTAGTACAAACCAGGTCATTGGACAATTTTATGATGAGAATGATGTTGTCCCAGGGTGTCCTAAATGGGCCCAGCTCACAACTTCCGCTGGTTTTTCACCACCTTGGTGGTGATGCCTGGCGCGATATTAGGATTCAGCCAACCCCCCTGATTGAGGGGCGAATCTGAACCACCAAGATGGGCACTTTTTATGAGGGCGAATCTGAACCGTCTAGGTCTATGATTTTTTTGGGGGAGTCACCGGTCTGGAAATGTGTCTTAGTTGAATCCCCCATGAATTCATCATTCAGTAGAAGTCCAAGGCACGCGATGTGCGATGCCTTTGGAGTGCGCGTACTTCAAGGCACTAGCCACCTGCCGCGTGGCCGTGTGGATGGGGCTTCTGCGAATCTTGCGAAAATTTGGGGTAAGTACAACAACTAATCATTCAAAGTTGTGGTTTTACCAACAAATCAAGATTCAAGCATGAAAATAGGGAATGAACCAATGAGTATGAAATGGATTTCTGATGATGTATGGGTTTGTCTGAAATGGGGCACCCCCTGAATGGCTATCTTAAAGGGAAAGGTGATGATTTGGTAGTGGATGCAGGGATGGCCCATATGATATGCTGTGCAATCATAAACCTGGCCAACCACACGGTTGGTTCCCCAATCTACGCCACAACCCGCCACCCGCCACCGCACCTGCTTGATGATGGGAGCCATCATCGACTCTGGTAACTTCCCATAGTTGGAATACCTCCAGCCACGAACGGAACTGTGGCGGAACTTGTTTCCAGAGTTGCTCCATCGTTTTTCTTTCCCAGAGTTTTGTGCCATAGTTGAAAAAATCACTTTCCATAGTTGGGAATCACTTTCCATAGGTGGAGAATCACTTTCCATGGCTTTCTTGAACAGAGTTACTAGTAGTTTTGTCCACATGATTCTTTCCATAGTTGGATCAAAGATCAACAGATCAACTTCCATGATTTGAGGAGGGGGACAAGCCGGCTCTCCACTGACCGAAATCCCTGGGAATCAGGGATCCATCATGCCGAAGACATGGACCAACAAGTCTACTCCCTGGTAAATCCAACCTAAGCATGGACAATCATTCGTTGAAAAGATGATTGCCTATGATTGCCTTATGTTTTTCATTTAACCTTGGGATTTTCATGGATTTTCCATTGTCAGTTGTGAATTACCAGAGGGTAGCATCAAGGATCAGTCGAGCAATAAACATACCCCGTCAAGCCTATCGAAGAGATCGCCACCTTCGCAAAATTCGATGACAAAGTACATCACCCGACCCTGCCGAAAGGGTCGCAGTCAGGATGTTGACCAGATGTGGAGAAGTTAGATGCTGGAAGATGATGATGCACTGATGCTTTCGGAGAAAATATGATGAGGAAATCATTTTTTTCCAACTTCCTCGAATTTCCAACTGATGCTTTTCACCCACCTTCCACTCGCCACAGAGATGAGTTGTACTTTTCCACCCTGGTATCTAGCCCAAAAAACCTTACCATCATGTAGAGATTTGTAAACGAATGTACCGTACACGGAAGACACCAAATCTATGAGAGACCTGCACATCTCTGGTCATTTCATTGGAGGATCAAAACATCCTGTTTGTGAATGCGGGCCGATACCATCAATCACAGAGATGTGGAAGTGTTGCTGCTTTGGGGTTCACCCCTCCGAGCCACTGGGCAACACAGCTGAGTGCAGCTCCAGGAGCCACCCTCCCCATCAAAAACAACAAAAAAAAACAGGTAAGTTAGGAAAGAAAATAAACACCTATATAAATACTAAGTTTATACCATATCCACTGATTGGTAAATTGGGGGATGGCGGGATCCGATTGCGAACCAAAAACCATTCGTTGCCAGGGATCTCAACCTCTTTGACCTCTCGCCTGCTCGTAGGTCTCAAAGAGACGACAAATGTTGGGATGATCCAAACGCTTCATGATGATCACCTCGTGGCGTGTCTTTTTTTGTCTCGTCAAGCTGCAAGGGGGATCCTTCAAGGATCATAAGAATCTATGTGAGTGGCTGTAGATGGTTATTTTATGGTTATGATTTGGCTATTATTTATGGTCATTGTATAGTAATTGTGGGATCTAAAGGGGGTTCAAATATGGTTTGATGTAACATGTGTTAATCACCAAAGATCTGGATAAATATCATTCATCCACCGGAACTCAGGCCATTTTGTGAAAGTTTGCCTTGCAAAGCTCACCAGTGACATCGCTAAACGCGTCGTTCTAATTTACCCAGGTGAATCGATACTAAACTGAGGGACTCCAAAATTATTGAACCCAACAAATTGATGTCTTCAAAGTGGATTCATATGAAAATGCAACTCCAAAATTATGAACGTGTCCCATGTCATGCAATACTACCGAGGCTTTCTTTGTTTTTTTTTTAAGATTGGGGGGAAGGGATTGGCAATGGTGATATGAAATGATCTGAACACAATTTGTTTCCCGGTTTCGACCAAATTACAGGATTTGGGTAAAGCCTATGCGTGGATTTATCCAGAAAAGAATTGTTTGATCACCAGCATTGCGCCGGGAATGAACACAGGGCCCAGTCCCAAAGCACAAGAAGTCTCTTTCACACTCTCAATCCCAAGAAACACCCATCAGTTGGTGTGCAAAAACCGAACCTACAAACAAAGAAACACAAACAAAAACACATGGGTATGGTATGTCTGAAACATTCTGAAACTTATCTATATTTAGTCTTATAATGTTACATCACATTATTCGACGGGTCACTTTTGTGGTGTGGTTGAATCCCCAATGATGATGGCACGTCTGTTGCACCTCCTTTTTGAAGGCTGTGTCTTTTTCTTCGTCAATCTTCACCACCTGAAGCAGGGCTCCAAGCAGACTATGGCTGCCTGTGCATGATGCAGCTGAAAAACACGTTGGTATATGTCAATGTTGTTCAAAAGATCTGCAGCACACCTGTACTCTGATCCATCTATCTGATCTATCGGATCTATCTGATCTATCTGATCTATCTATCTATCTATCTTTCTTTCTTTCTTTCTTTCTTTCTATCTATCTATCTATCTTTCTTTCTTTCTTTCTTTCTATCTATCTATCTATCTATCTATCTATCTATCTATTTTTCTTTCTTTCTTTCTTTCTTTCTTTCTTTTTCTTTCTTTCTTTCTTTCTTTCTTTCTTTCTGTTTTTGTGTGTTGTGTTTGGTTGTACTGTTGAAGTTCTGAGTGGGGCCATAGCAATGTTCCAGAATTTATAAGCTTGGCCGCTGCTTACCTTTGCATCTGTGAGGGCCCCTGATCCCAGCAGAAGTGGAGTCTTCCCAGTGATAGATTGTCATCCTGGTCACATCCATAGTGGCTCGAGTATCACTCCTGTGGCTGGGATATGTGCAAAACCAATACCAATATATATTTATATAGATATAAATCAATATACATATATATATATATATACATACATACATACATACATACATACATACATATATTGAAACTAAAAGTAAAATTTGGTAGAATCAAAACTGGCGCTGGGATCCATGACCGAACGGGAGAAACCCCCCAGGGCGCACCTTCTTGATTGCGACTTGCCGATCTTTGAACATCCGATCTTTGGCTAAGAAGACCTGGATACAGCGCAGTGTTCAGCATCCGACGTTCGAAAGGGTGTAAAAGGATCAGTTTGACATCCCAAAATCATGATTCACACCATCGCTGGCAATTAGGCAACATCATCATGACAATAACACTAATAACATTAATAATAACCAAAAATAATTACAATAATAGTAACAGTAACAATGGCAATAAAAATTGTAAAAATAGCAAAAGCAATAATCATCATCATGACCATCATCATAATGAGTGAAATGAGTCTTTAAATTTCGTTGTGCCAAGTCCATGTCTACCAAGTTTCATGAAGCACTAGTTGGTAAAGAACAGGATTCCCAATTCATGGAGCATTACAATTCCCAATACCTAAAGGGGAGTAACCCATACTCCCCCCCGAACTAATCATCAGCCCACCATTGTTTATCAATTAAATCCCCACATTATCCATATGTTTGATGCTTGTTTTTTTCCCGCAAGTGATTGCTAAATCCCAAGAAAGTGACCATCAACCCTTGCAAACAACATGAACTATAGATCAGGAGACATCTGCCATAAACCCGAATAGCCATTTACCATAAAGCCTAATAACCATTTAGTTAGTTGTGTTTATAAATTACCCTCTGGTGAACTAACATAGGTATGGAAAATCACCATTTTAATGGGAAAATCCACTATAAATGGCAATTTCAATAGCTATGTTAGTTCACCAGAGGGTATACAGTTCCTTAGCGATTCCTTTCACTGGAGCACTGCCAAAGCCCAACAGGATGCCCAGCCTTGCCATAGCCACCGATGCCAATTTCGCGCATGTCAATGTCATACCTGGCATAGCGCGGCGGCCATCGATGGTAGGGGAGCAGAATTGGATGACCATACAACTTGGATATCTTCATGGATGCATTCATATATGCATGTATATATATATATATATATTGTATATGTATATGTATATATTGTATATATATATTGTATATATATATATATATATTGTATACATATATATATTGTATATATAAATATATTGTATATATATATTGTATATATATAGTATATATATATATATACAGTATATAATGTATAGAATGCAAATCATGTATGTCCTTCTGTTGCTCATTCCTCTTCTTGTATGAATTGCACATGATATCTATAGCCAGCATCAACCTGACAATGTATGGGGCATTCGCGATGGTATTGGAAGGGTATGGAGAGTTGTAAGTGTCAGGCAATGTACCTCGTTCTGACTGCAGGTTTCAACCATCGGCCTCCACACAACCATTGCCCTGCTGCCAAAAACTTTATCCCATCCCATGTTTTTTATCTATTCTCACAATATTACAGCTACTGACTTGCCACCATAGTTTTCTCATCATATTTTCATTTGGTTACCACCCTCTGGTTATTTAATGTAGCTTCAGAAAATCACAATTTCCTAATAGCTAAATCCTCATGAATGATCTATCAATGGGCCATTTCCCATAGCTATGTTAATTTAAATAGCCACATGGTATTTTCCCAATAGATGACACCATTTGGGTGACCTGTAGCCTCCCCCCACCTCTTGGAGATTTCCGCATCGACGCGCTCAGACATCAAGGAGGTGGTGTCAAAGGAGACCCTGGAGTTCCTGAAACGACCAGCAACAGAGCCAGGGTCTGTATAAAGGTGAAATGGTCGTTTCGTTAGTAATATTTACATTCTCCGGCCATTTGACTATAGCTATGGAGAATCACCATCTTTGATAGGTAAATCATCATAAATCATCATAAATCATAGGCTACATAGCAATGTTCAATGATCAGAGGGTAGTGTTCATATTTCATTTTTTTACCGGACACCGGTTACACCCAACCCTAACTCATACCCATCTGGCTGGCTGGATGGGCATCTTCCGTTCTGTGCGCACAAAGAACTCCTAGACGACATGGGGATGCTGTGTTGTTTTATGTGTTTTTTGTTTCCCTCTTTTGGTGGCTTTAGTAGATCAGAGAAACATGGAGCTGAAAAAGGTTTGATTTATCTACTACCCAGAACTGACTATTCTCAATGCTTCTGGTGCTCCTGGCAGCTCCTTACATATTGCCAACGGAGGATAACGATCCCTATAAGTTGGATGCCACGATCACAACTTGGGGGTCTGTATATGTAAGCTAGGCTGGCCGGTGCCGCAAAACAAAAATGTGGCCCTTTAGCAAGGCATCTAAAACCTGCATCAGCAAGTAGAAACTCGCCGTCATCTACTACTACATTCTATTACCATTGATTTGAATAATTAGATTCACATTCGAATTTCCATTTGTAGTATCCTTCTGGTGGTGTGTAAATGAACTTCCATGCGCCATTTACAATGGAATCCAAAGGTGCCCATATAATCCCATGAGAAAATCGTCCAAAAATATCTCGGAACCCCAAATTTTCAAGTTCCATGATTTGAGGAAGTCATCCACCAGCCCTGATTGGCACCTCTGGCCCTCTTCGGTCTGACCCCTCTGGCGACTTTGAAGCGATTTCGTGGACCTTGCGCAAGGCCAATGCTGCAAATACCAAATAAGATCTCTAGTATTATTTTGACATATGATTTGTGCGATGTTTCTGTTGAATATTAAAAACCAAAAGTTTCCATACCGCATGTGTTGTTATTTATGTGGATATCTGCCAATCAATAAGAAACAAACACAGTAAAACATGAATAATTAAACATGAATAAACATCATAAAAACATATCAAACAATGCGGCGTACAACATCTTGGAACCTTTTTTTTTGCCCATACCCATCGCAACACTGTATCGGAACCTTTCTTTGCAGTCAATTGTTTCAGCATTTGATGAAACATGTCCACATCCTCATGGTTCCCCTGCTAACTTGAACGGAAAAACAAAAACAACACTCCCAAAACAAACTGTCTGAACAAACCTAAATGACACTCTCACTCTCACTCTCTATCTATCTACCTACCTATCTACCTACCTATCTACCTATCTATCTATCTATCTATCTATCTATCTATCTATCTATCTATTTCCTTCATGTTCAATTTCTTGACCTTCGGCTCGCACAAAATGTCCATGGTTTTTTTCTGGAATTAGAGCAAGAAAACCATTAAACACTTTCCTGCGCACTTTTCCCTGCATTGATTTTCAAACGGAAATTGAAATCATGATAATAGTTAGCATTATCTATCACCATTGCCATTACTATTGCTAGTACGCCATCGCTGTTAGTAATCACTCTTCATTTTGCATCTCATAGCTTCCCACTTCTGAAATTATAACTTATTGTAATCCCATTTATAGCCATATATCACCATATCGCTAGGGGGCTGACGTTTGCCCGAAATCCACGAAATTTCATGCGGGACTGCAATCTGCTGTGTTGTTTCGGCGCGCGCTTTTCACAAAGTTCGCACATACAAAATATTGATATGACCTGCGTCTCTTGGCATTTTTGCGCTCACCTAAGACGGTGCCAGAATCACCTTTTGGAGCTTGTCTTAAAGATATCCTCCGAAATTTGCAGTGTTTCGAGCCGTCAACCAAAACCTCAACAAAGTGGAAAACATTGAAAGAACACCAAAATAACCTAACCCTAAATAGACCCTAAGCAAACAAACCCTAAACCAACCCTAAATCACCCATAAATAGCCCTAAATAGATTTTAAATAGACCGTAAAACAACCTTATACAACCTTTAAAAAACCCGAACACTTTGAAAGAACACTTAAATAACCTAACCCTAAATAGACCCTAAACAAACAAACTTAAACCAACCCCAAATCACCCATAGCCCTAAATAGATTATAAATAGACCCTAAAACAACTTTATACAACCTTGAATAAACCCGAAAACAATCCTAAATAGCGCGAAGATTAGCTAACCAAATCCCGAATAAACCCTCAAGAATATCTAAATCAACCCTGGGGCCCTAGAATAAGTAAACCCTAAAACACCTGAAGTAAATCCTAAACAAATCACAACGTGATTAAACCCACGATGAAGCGTTGAGCGAACGTCCGCCCCGGAGGGAACCATTGAACCGAGCGCCCCGACTCCACACGTGAAGTGCTCGGCGAGGACCCCCGCGGGTTCTGACTCGACATGGAGCGGGCAGACAGCTCCGGCCTCAACAAACTGCATGGATTGCATTGTAAAGAGATATTAGGATATATTGATATATATTGCATAAATATATTTTTTCCCGAATGCGTAGCAAGGGTTCCCGTTTCACTCTGGGGGTCTGGGGGTTGAGGGTGTGTTCGCCAGACGTTGCGTCCGTGACCGCAACCGTTCCCAACCGTCCGCAACTGTTCGCAACCGTTCGCAACCGTTCGCGCTATAGGGCGCTATGGCCGTGTCTATGGGGGAAGCTGCAACGGTGGTCATTTTTGGACGTTTTAGACGTGCATGTGTCATGACATTCCATGTTTCGTCACGTGTCGGAAATCGTTTTGTGTGGCAGGCGCAATACTTCCGCGTCGTTTTCAAAAGTTGAGTTGCATTTTCGTGGCTGGCGCAGCACTTTGGAGACCTCCTTCGTCGTCGGATTTGCCAGAGAGAGTACTTTTCTTGGCAAACCCCGCGCTGACTTCGGATTGTCCATCCGTGTTCGCCACTCCGTCCCAGAAGAAGTCCTGCGCCAGGGTCGCCAAGAAATCTGCTGGCAGGGGCACGCTCTTGCTCGGTGATCGCAGCAGAGGCATTCTTGCATATTGCTGCACCGAAGGGGAGCTTCTTAACAGCTGCCTGGCCGTGACACTCTCCGCCAGGGGTCGGCCGCGTAGTAGGTGTGGCCGTCCTCCTTGGCATTCACACACAGAAGGGTGGCGGGGAATCGCTTCGTACTGTCTCGAATTCCAGTGGCTGTAAACCCTGGGCATTGCATCAAATCAATAGAAGTCAATTTCTATTGATATGGCTGTTTTTTCAATAGAAACTAATTGATTTTACAAGCTTAAAATTAAATACGAAAAAACACAAAAAATCAATAGAAACAAGCCTAGATTTGGAAGCAAAATATTTGATCAAATTTGATCGATTTTGATCAAATTCATTGATCAAATTCGAGAAATCTGGCCCATGCCCAAGAAAATCCATGGATTTTGCAAATCCCAAATCAATAGATAAAGCAAAAAAAAATATCAATAGAAAACGTCAAAAACCCAAAAATTCAAAATATTGATATAATCAATAAAAACAATCAAAATCAATATCAATAAAAAAATGAGCTTTCTATTGATTAGAATCAATAACCGATGCCCAGGGAAGTTTGGGGCTTGAGCTGACGGCGCCCGAAGTCAACAGCATAGACGGGCACCCCCAGCTCCCTTGCCAAGCGATTGTCATCCAAGGAGCTGGGCAAATTGCAAGATACCCGGACGGGACCAATTGTGGCGGTTCGACTGCCGGGCTTTTGGTGCGGCGTCGTTTGCCCCAGTAGTGCATGTCTGGGTTTGCGCGCGCGGGTCTCGCCACGTATAAGGTCTTTGACAAGCAGATCTCCGGCGGATGGGCGGGTTGTGCTAGAACAGGTTGTGGAAGCTTCTCGTCCCCACTCCAGTCGACGTCCGAAAGAACGTCCGGGACGTCCTCGCTGTATCTCTCCATCTCGTCTTCTTCGGGGGCACCCTCGTCTGCAGAGCACCAATCAGGCGGCCTCTCTTCCGGTCACGGAAATAGGATCGGTCGGCCAGCAGCTGGTCTGTTGGATCATCGCTTTCCGGCGCTGTGGTACCGGGCTCTGGAATGATGTAGATTCCACCAGCGATACAGGCTTTCAGCCTCAGATGAACAGAAACAAACGGACTCATACAAATACCTTCCAACTTGAAAGCCGTATGAATAGAACACTACATTGAAACACAACCAAAATTTGATGTATGGATCGAGCGACTGCTCCTCCACGGGCAACTTGGCAAATGGTTCCCATCGTTGGAGGAGCCACCGCGGAAATTTTGGCTGCTTGCCATTGAGAAGTGCTGTCAATGTCCTCGGAAAAAGGCGTTGAGAAATTTCTGGTCCACTCTTTGAGTTCAAACTTCCGGCCTTCCATTTCTAATGGAGTCTTGCAACCGCCTTCTTTGAGCCCTGCCCAGAAGGAAGGCTTCAGCGCCAGCGTGTGTGACGTCTTCTTGCGGCTGCAGCGGGTTCTTTTTGCTGCGAAGCGCCGCCCATTTCTCCTGCGTCTAGTCCAGCACTCATTGTTCAGGTCGCAGCTGTCGCTGCTGGAATCAAAGTCAAGAATGCAGCCAGAACGCCGGGACGTCTCCGGCCCTTGCCTTCCTTCAGCTTCAAGCGCGTGCGCCGGCGGTTCTGCACCTGGAAGGTGCTTGCCCCGGTCCACGGTTCAGCTTGAACTTGGTACTGTTGATGCTGCGGCATGGACCACGGCAGATTGATCCATTCGTCTTGCTCCACCTGGCAGTTGGTGAGGACGCTAGTCATGCGCCAATCGTCCAAGACCAAGCCCTGCAGGAAGGGATCCCCCGGAGCTGGCATGAAGGTGTGGGTCCGTGGTTGCACATGCATGCGCCGCAGGAATTCTCCTTCACGGACCCAATAATCTGCATTTTCCCGCGCGGCAGCCGCAGAAGGTCTCTTGGCTGGTGGCGCGCCGTCTGCTTCCACGGCGGCCGCGGGGCGCTTCCTGCAAGTTGCTGGTGCTGGCGTTGCAGCCGGGCTTGCCTGGCTGCTCTTGCTTGGCGGCGGTTTGCTGATTTTGTGTGGCAAGCGCAATACTTTAGACGTGTCGTGTTGCGTTTTTTTTTGCGAATCTCATTGTCAGGGCTGCGTCCAGGAGTGTGAACGTGCAAATCGCGTGGCAGGCGTGGGACATTTTGACATGTTCAATTTGCGTGGCAGGCGCAGCATTTGGTGCAGATCGGTCGTGGGTGGCATGCCATTTTTGCGTGGCAAAGGCACTATTTGGTGCAGTTGCAACTGACCAGTGTAGACTTGACTCTCTCCACCCCTTCGTCCACACCTTCCACACATTCCACGTTTTACGCTCCACGCTTTGCCCTCCACACTCCACACTTTACACTCCACACTCTACACTTTACACTCCACACTCCGCACATTGCACTCCACACTCTACACTTTACGCTCCACTCTACACTTTACGCTCCACTCTCCACTCTCCACACTCCACTCTCCACACTTTACATGTCACACCCTACACTATACACTCTACACTCCACTCTCCACCAGTCTACGATGGTAGGGACACAGGGGACGAATATACAAGACTCTGGCAATAATTTGTCTTGCACAAGTGTTGCACGTGACTGCATTCGGGTTCGTGGGATGCATCTTGTTTTAGGTATTCATATATATTTTATATATAGAATGATAATATGTAGAAATATCAAGTATTGATATACCAAGTATACGTAAGTATGTATTGTTGAATGTGAATTATACAGAGGACGGAGCATACTTACCATATCATATACTAACTGGCATCGGTTTACTGGTTGTGACGATGGGGGTGTGCCATGGAGTACCCCTCGATCAATCCACCAGTTGGCAAAGTGACTTCTATGGAGCTGGATTAGCTTGCAGCTCGAGATGTGGGAGCGAATTGTGTTGGAATCTTGCTCCAGAAAAGATTGCCACCCAACATTCTAAAACACATGGCGCATTCGTATCATTGGTTCGGGAAAACATGTTCGACAAAAAATCAGCGACCAACCTATGGTTAGGGGTGACTGAGTTGTGAAATGCTACCAATTGAGACAGGTTTTTATAACTATCCCTGGCTCACAACATCTCCGCTATCTATACACCTTGTGTAGCCGAGATATTCAAGAAGATCACCACTTCAGGGACCATTCCTGCAGTGCTAGTTACATCTGTGGGATTCAAAACTGCTTACATCCAATTAACATACGGGAGATCAATTGTAAATACCAACTATATATAATAGATCTTGTCAAGAAATGAAAAATACTCCAACTAGTTTGATAACTGATCAGTGAACTGATCTGATATAGAAACTAATAGCTAAACTGAACTATGCATCAAATTCTATTGTGTTTCTTCTAATGCTTTATCATCCAATAAGCTATTTCAAACTCCAGGTCGTGATGGCACTGATTTGGAGGATCATTTCCCCACTTCGTGGGCTTACCGCTGGGTGGTCGAACGAGGGCACGATCAAGTTCCGCGCCAGCTGCAAGGATTGAGTGGACAGCCTGGATCAACCGGCAGCTGACCACTGCGTGGTGTCTATATGGCGACAGGCCAAAACATGTGCTTTTTAAGTGGTGGTCTAAATAACGATGTGAATATTGGGAGAAGTTAAAATAGTAACATTATCAGTACAATGGTGATAATATTGGTACATATTGGTACTATATTGGGATCACCTGGGATCTCCATATCATGGTGATATAACCTGATATAAGTGCAATGGGATAATCATGGTGATAAGAGTGGGATAAACATGGGATAATTTCACTTCAAACCATCCCATCTTGTGAGGAGTTCATGTGGCAAACCTATTTGTTTCAATAAAACACGAGCGGGGACTTGTTTCACCGCCTACTTTGGTGCCATTGAAAAATCTTGAGGGTAACACATTGCTAAGCTTGGTGGTCTGTTGACCCCCCGCTAAGTTGCTTTATTTTTTTGTTGGGTTAATTTATTTCAATGTGGTTTGTCTAAGCACCAGTAAAACTAAGAATGTGAGCGTGTGGCTATGATGCAGTAGCGGCTATGTATATACAAGGGGGAACCCCCGCTGTCAAGTGTTAAGTTGTTATTGTTATAAACCGAGCAAAGCATATACACTATACATGTATATTTATATGTATATATATGTATATATGTATTTATTTATATATATATATATATATTTATTTATATATATATATATATTTATTTATTTATATATATATATAAACATATATATATATATATATATTCCACATGTCCACAATAAATCCAAATTAGCAAAAGTAAAAACAATCTTCTATCTTTAAGGGGGGCCTTTCCTGTACTGTACTAGCACTTTTTTTCGGTTTGATCTTCACAGCAGTTTCGGCTTTTGTTTGATTCAACTAACTATTGACTATTGCATAAAACTGGCCTGGGCTCATAACCCAATAGTTGCAAGCGGTAGGGCCCCTTACAGTAGGTTCGCAGATGTGTTTTAGAATCCTTGTTATGTGGTATGCACCTTGAAGCAGCCAACGCCTGGTCAATCAAGACAGGGCATGGTACCATTGGTACTTGCAGGATATTGCATGTATTAAATAATATTATATACATATATAACTATTTGATACTATTTGTGGAACCCCCTCTACTGTGGACTTGGTTGTGCTGCTTCGTCAGGAGAAATTCCCAATGATTTTCCCTACATGCCTCTCTTTCTTTGTCACACTAGAATGTCAACGCGGGATGAATGTCGACCCTGATTAATAAAGAAAACACACAACAAAAAACTGGCAGTCTCCAAAAGGAGTCCATCCCAATGCAACAAAAAAAGAAACACACGTCTGTTTATGCAGGGCTGACATTGCTTGAGTGCCCTATACATGGTCTTGTCATACAGGTAGGCTGGCCAACAAAACTCCAGCATCGGTAGCTCAGCTTAGATAACCTTTGGGAGAACTGGTGTGGTTTCTAGATCCCCGTGGTACGGTGTTGAACCCCTTAGTGGCTGATAAACCTGAGAAGAAAAGCGTTCCAACATAGTCTATATATCATAGTGCATAAAAAGGTAAAACCATTTCAAATTGTAATCTTCCCGCATTGAGCAGCCCTCATGTAAAATTGCCGTAAGTGCTTGTCACAGCAACGACATACCAAGCCTCCGCGATCCATCGCTATCGTCGTCCCTGGCCCGCTGGCTGCTGGGAAAACTGACCAATCCCAAGGCATACCCTGTGGGAATTCAACAAACATAGATATGGAAAAACACATGTTTTTAATACTGTTTGATAGGTAAATCATCATAAATCATTTATAAATGGGCAATTTTCCATGGCTATGTTAAATAACCAGAGGGTATCACTTATCGGCAATTCTGAGTAGTTCCTTGGCTCCCCATGGCTAAGAGCGAATATGGAAACCCATAGCCCCTCACCTCTCACCCAAGTTCTCCCCTTCCTCTGCCCATCTGTGCTATGGCAGAAGCAAACTCAATCAGGGCATGTTGTGCAACTTGAAAACAACAGCAACAAATTCATTCTTGATATCTCAGAATTTTATGAAAGGACACTTCAAAGGAAACCACTAAGTTTGGGGGTACACACCAAAGTGTCCTGCATATTTCTCCTTCTCATGTTCCTGAAGCCCTATTTCAAAAAATGATTACACTAATCTGGCTATCTCTTGGGCTGCTGTAATCATCAGCACTAAACAAAATAAGTACACAATATCACCACTTTCATATCATATCACATCATCACCACTTCACACCATGTCCACTTGACATCACTACCAGTTCACATAACTATAACTATAAAACTTATAACATATATAATTGCCACTTCACATCATCACCACGCAGAATCATCACCACGTGACATGATCACCACTTCAAATCATCACTACTTCACTGTCTTCTTGATTGTATCACGTCACTTCACATCATCACGTCACTTCACTTCAACACCGCGTCACCTCATTCACATCGCTGGTGCTATAATGTTTTGTACATCCTGAGTGCTTTTTTAGAGCGGGGTTGTTACATGAAGGTCACTCTTGAGAGGTAGAATTTGCCCGAAACACTTTGTTTTTTTGAGTAAACATGTGCCGATTTTTTTTGTGAAACACCCCTCTGACATGTAAAGGATCTTGACATATCTTGACTGCCTGGCTATCTCTGGGGCTCAGAAACTGAATCTGGCACAGCGGCGCAGGCTGTGCAGCCTCTTTTCACCATGCAATCGTCGCGATCTTCGGCCCATGGTGGAGTCCAGTGCTCTGGCAGTTGAAAGACACATCCGCTAGTGAACTTTTGTCATGTTGAATCGCAGAACTCAGCACATGGCTGAAACATGCTGAAACAAAGAACCAAAATCAACCAAAAATATTCAAGCACACGATTCCAGAGCTACACCCGTGGCAAGCCAACATGCTTAAGGCCAAATAGACTTTGCCCGTCAAATCACAGAGCAAGTTTATTCGAGGGGGGGCTTGGCAAAACGACTTTCGGGGGGAGAGCCTAGGTGCCACCCCAAGCGGTACCCCCCGTTCAATGCCATCAATCCTCATCAGTTTGGTCTAGGGTCAGCTACTACGAGGATCATCACCTGGTCAGCTACAGCTATGGGAAAACCCTGTGGGATCTTAGCAGCTGGCTTAGCTTGCGGTTATCCTCCGCTGGGACGATCCTCCAAGTAAACCCTGGCTTCGATGGTCTGATTTTTCAGGGGCACCACATGTGGGACGGCAGTTGGGATGGGGAGAATGAAACGCTTGCGCTGTTACACGGAGAGGTGTGGCATAATTTTAAAAAGTTCTAGCCACTCAACTCTCCCTCACAATGCGCAACTTAGGTCAAACAGGGTGATTCATAGGTTCACCAAATCGAAGCCAAGCTGTCTTTCGAACGTAATCCCTAGTTGCACATCTTCCACAAGGCATGCCATCAATTTGGAGCAAAACAATAACATATGAGCAAGGTGGCGTTTGTGGAAACTGAAACTCTGGTTCATAGCCTCAGAATGCCTCAGACTGAACGAATTCATCCATGATTTTCTATGATTTTTGTGCCATGTACGCTCCTTTGACCAGCCTTGCTGAGACATCACTCCGAATCATGTTGGGGACAACATGGATGGTTGATCTCAGCCTGAAGAGCGATCTCTTCGTCATCCATTTCTTCACGGATGGAGCCCAGATGACTAAGACTATGCACCGTTTCGTACGAAACGCCCCTGGGAAACCTGCGAGGGTGGCTCTCTGACGTAGACTGGGCAGCCTCTTTCTTCTGGGTAGCCTCTTTCTTCCTGTTTCTCATGTCATTCCTGGGCCAAGCCGAGAAATGGTGTATTCAAAAAAAAGGCAGAAGTATGTAATATGCCATATAAAATCATGTATATATATATATATATAACCAAAACGGAATATCATATAAAAAATATGTACTCCCCAGCTACACGAGTTGTATACTGCCTACCTTCAGACCACAGCCGAGTTGCCTGTCCCATTTGAGCTTGTACACTACCTTGTCCTTCTTCTTTGGTCTGGGCTCAGGATGCACACTGATCAATGCGCCCTGGGTGTCAGTCCGTGAACTCGCACCTGAACCCATTGGTAAGTGATGAAAAGTGATGCCTGAGCGAAACGGCTACGGTCCTTGTTCAACTTCAGGTTGCCCCTGGGATGCTTCGCGGTAACAACCACGAAATAAGGATTCAAAAGATTGTAAAAGGTATACGGTATACGCAGTATGCAATCCAATACCACAAGAGTCGAGAACATCAACATGGAATGCAACCTAATATGCAACCCCAAATCATCCACAATCAACTCCCACCTTCAAAATTCACTGAGGAAAATGAACATGCTCCAGTTTCCCAGGACCCACCTTCGAGAACCCACCAGCTCGCGGTCTTCCTTCCTGGGATTCAGTCCACCAGCACTGTTCATGTGGCTGTGTCTGAAAATAGGGTATGTTACCCCAATTATAGCCATTGAACAGGGATAATGATCATTGACCATTGGGTTTAGGGCTATTTTCAGACAAACCCATGTGAACAAACATCATAGTTCCAATCAGGGATCCACTAGTTACCCAGCACAGAACAATCTGAAACGATTTTGGCAGGTACACCCAGAGAAAAATGGGACCTGCAAGCAATGGCTTTGCTATGGTTTGGATAACTCTTGGCTGATATGCTTTACACGTCTACCATGTATCTACTTATATAAGATCTGGAGGTGAAAAAGGACCAAACATGTATGTGGGCTGTCTTTGGATGATGTTTTTCTTCATCTTTACCTTGTGGGAATCAAACATGGCAATGGCCAATCCCCAGAACAAAAGAGATTTATAGCTGGAAAATATCCATACATGGTGGATTTTCCAGCACACCGTGCTTGATTACTGGAGGGTACCTGGCAATTTTTCATTGCTTTTCAAAGTTCTACGGTTCCACCTCTCTTTCCAAGATGGGCCAAGCATCATGCCAAGCATCATCGAGGGAGCGGAGACAGCATCTGCCTGGACATGTGGGATCCCCAAGTCACCATGGGTTTTTCAATACTAAAATGGTCTAATTTTTGATGACTTGGCGTACCCCTATTTTGGGAAACTTCCAAATGCCAATGACATGACATGGAATAGCTAAGGGTTCCTT
The DNA here is from genome assembly GCA_003297045.1 of Symbiodinium sp. clade C Y103. Lineage (NCBI taxonomy): Eukaryota > Dinophyceae > Suessiales > Symbiodiniaceae > Cladocopium > Cladocopium sp. clade C. The sequence goes on from BGPT01000744.1 coordinate 184,983, forward strand.
ATACATTGTACAAACAAATGGTTGTTTCATCGTGCAGAAACTCAAATTCCACTCAACAATGCTCGGACATGAAACAACCAGTGGAAATGGTCCACGGGAAAAAAAAAGGGTCCCAACTGACATTGGTCGGACAAAATGACGTGTGTGAAGGATCCCAATGCGAAAGCTTCCAGGAAGAACAAAACGGTTGAATGGGAATATGGACAACCAAAACGGATGGTTCTATTTCTGCCCCAATGAAATGCAACGAGTTACTTAGTATCTGCTGGGTCATTGATGCCAAGATTTTGACTCAATTCCGATTCCTCCCACAAATTAGTGTGCATGGGAAAAAAATGATGAAACATGAACAATGGCTTATGCAGTATATCCTTATATATCCCTTTATCGACACTTCAAAAACTACGAATAACTACCATCATGGGTTATGGAAAAAAATATAAATTGGTTTGAAACGAGATGGCTCGCATATGGAAAAAACCTGACCACCCCCTGCTAATCCAGTTCTGGATCCCAACCTCGGCTGTGGCCCTGGAATGGCCTGGCAATTTTTGCTGCCGGAAACTCCTGGATATCGATTGTTCATGTCTCACGATTTAGATCATGGCCCATCCTGCAACCTTGTAAATTCGACGTTGATGGTCACAACTACTGGATAAAGGCGGCGTCCCAGTTACACATTTCCTAAAAAAATGGCAAGAATTCCCTAGAAACACAACGGTTTACACTTAAGGCCTTTGCAAACCTAGCCCGTTCGTGAAAACCCAAACAATTCCCAACTTAGAAACATGTGTTGTTTCTTCTTTTTTAGTGGCAGTTTCGGCCGGCCCGCTGTGGGGTCTCACATCTAGCCTCCATGGGAAGGGCCAAGTGGCTACTGCGAAGGTTCGGACTGCTGCGCAATTGGATGCTGTGTTTCTGCTTAGGTAACTCGAAGTCATCCACTGCTGCTGCTGTTTTTTGTGAGTGCAGATTGCACAGATCGCCTTCGAAAATGGCGGATATCTCAAAGGTGAGATTCGTGGCTGGCTAAAGCATGTGAGTACGCCAATGCAACCTCTGAATTTGAGGCAACTGAATGACCTGGCGGCGACGATACAGGATGTGAATGAAACCTGGGGCACCAATGGGCACCTGCAAATTTGGTCGTGCATTACCTAAGATAAAACCACAAGACTTTGGATCATTTTTGGAGGGTCGATAACGGTCGATTCATGTCGATTCTGTGAACCCCCCATACCCACAACATCATATCAAACCTGTTCAGCTCTTATTGGATGAACCAACTGAGACATCCTCCCATCATCCCATCATCCCATCATGATTCTTGAAACTACATGGAGGTTTCCACTGTCATCGTGGTGCCCAAACAAATCATCCAATTAGACCACGTGGGTATACCCATGGTTTTTTAAATGAGACCTGGCAGCAACATCCCAAGAACTTGTTGTGGAGACCTCAGCAACTGGACACTTTCCCAGTTCCTCCAGGAACTCGTAGCCCGGCACTGGAAATTCCACGTCTTTCATGTCAAAGCCATGCGCAAATAGATGCAAACAGGTATGATGCTTATGTCAAGTATTCCACTACCAAGTCACATCACATCACCACAGGGTATTCCACTATATCACACAGCCATCAGCATGCAGTCATCATCCAACACGAGCAAAGTGTAGCAACCCCACAGGACTTCCATCCCCGAGCCACTTTGGGAAGTTTACAATGTCAACCTTGGATTCGCGGACCACTGGTTAAATCATTGCGGAATACCAAATTTCATAGTCATTTACATTATTTCAAGGGTGATTTCATGAATCCAGGGTTGCCAGTATCCGTTGCCTAATCATTGTCTACAAGGCGGTGCCTCCCATTATTTTTGTTGGCTTGGTTTCACCCCATAAATATCAATATTATAATATCTAATGTACTCAGTTACTTGGATAAGCCTACCAAAAAAAAAAAAGAAAAAAAAACATTTTTTCCTGCTTCATGAAGTAAACTCAAACATAAACCATTCCATTAATTAACAAACCACGACTGCGGATCTGGGGCGCCCAATTTTATAAACTCTCCATGGGGAATTGTTCTAAAACGTGGTAAGCCCGATAATAAACCATCCCCTATAGAGGTTGATTATTAGGTATACATAGGTATATCATGGTATATCGCTATTTGGGAAAAGTGACCACCAAATAGCCAAATGGTTGGCTAATAAGATGGTTTATGGCCTTATTGAGTTTACCACATTTCGTGGCTCTCGTCTCCAGCCGCGCATCTGTCCTTTCTTTTTTGGTCGCTTCGGACTCGGCCGATCCGGCGCGGAACCGGCCGCGCTGTGCCGTTGCACAACGGAGGCTGGGTCCTCGGTGTGGGGGCTTCGTCGCAAGAAATCTTGGCTAATTGGGGGCCGTCGTCTTAATGGATTGGTTTCACGAAAATCTTAACCGGAAACCATGGTTTCAACCATGAAAGAAGGAGGCTTCCTCTGAAATTTCGTTGAACTAATGATTGCATTATGATTGTCACAAATAATGGATTTGAGAAGGAAAATGGTCGAAGCCACAAACCAAAAGGAAACGTTTGAAAGAGTGAGCCAAACATGGGTCAAGATCAGGGCATCCAAACCATTAAAGTGCAGACGTTTGGCCTGAAAAACACATATCCATATCCCGCTGATCACAGACAGGCTCGACCATGGAAGGGCGTCTGCACAATGGCAGCTTCAACTGGCAATTGGCTTTCAACAACTGAAACATACATCGGTATGTTGATGAGGTGTCATGATTGTCCATATGTCTTCTCAAAAACAACACATGGGGTATTGTGAGGGGTCCGAGAAGATCCGAGAAGCCAGTCAACAGTTTAAATGTATCAGAATAATTATGTTGAACATTCCCCGTTGGTCCTATTTCTTGAGTTTCTTGGGAACAAAGCTGCTGCAACCCAAACCTATCTGCCCTCGCAATCCTTACCCTGTCACTGCGTCGGCTGACTTTTTCAAGCACTGCAGCCAACAAGCCTCGAACTTCTTGAGGGAAACTCTTGCAACACTATCTGTCAACTCACCAATCTCCTTGCTGGGAGTGGAAAGGGCTCTTCTTGGAGTAGTAATCTCCATTGAAGCGAGCCTCCACCACTGGTCTGCCCAGGAAGTTCTCAACACGCTGCTTCAGCTCTGCTTGGCGGCCTTCCCACACCTTCTTGAACTCCTCATCACGGATGGGGTAGGTGCCATCCACGGTGTCAGGGATGCTGGGGTCTGGGTTGGTCCAGTCGATCTTGAACTTGCGGTACACGCCAGCTCCGGTGGAAGGCTGGCTGTACTTGGGATCCTTGCCA
>BGPT01000744.1:188360-216662 GCA_003297045.1 Symbiodinium sp. clade C Y103
GTAGTAGGCCTTTGCCCAAGCAAACTGCTTCTCCCTGGTGTCGCAGTCCAAGCGGATGTCGCAGCCCTTTGCCAGGATCTCCTCATCGGTTGGTCCAGCCGGTTCCTTCTTCTCCTCGTCAGCACGCACTGGTGCCATAGTCGCAAGGCTGAAGAACAGTCCCAAGGCCACGCCTCCGACTAAAGTCGGCAGCGAACCCCAGCCGTTCTCAGTCTCCATGTTGGGCGTGGCAGCTGCATGCCTGGGAGATGGTGTGCTTCCACGTGGCAAGGCGCCTGGCACAAAGGCCAGGCTGCCAGCCACAGCCACCAATCCGATAACTGCAAGGCTGCGAGCCATCCTGAGAACAAGCAGCTGGATGGAGCTCAGTGTTGCAAGCACGTGCTTCTTGAGCCACAATGTTTGTTCCAAAAAACAGTTATGCAAAGAAAGGCATGTCACATGATCAAAGCATGTCTCACAAAACTGCGCAACTGATCAACATGCCACGGCTGCAACGTTCCATGACCCAAGGTGGTACCCACCTGAACAGTTGATGAACCAACAAACACAACTGGGCACCTCCACGTACCTTGGCCTTTTCCGACCTTCCCAGGTCCCCCTGCTGAGGCGACACAGAAGGTGAAGAAGTCCGGCGCCCGGCTGAACTGCTCCAAATTGCTGAGCACCTACCGGGAGAGTAGGGGGGGCACTAGTTGCTATGCCTGGGCAGGTGGTGAATGAGCCTGCACCTGACTCATCGCTTGCGCTTGAACCTAGCAACATACTGTGCCCCAGACTCGAAAATCAGGGCGATTTTGGATCATCTCAAGCCTTGAGCACATCATGATGATGTAAAATTTCCTGCATGGATTGCTTCAAAGGACAAACAAATCAAAAGGAGCTGTGCAAGTTGGTGCCCCATGACTAGCTAATGTTTTTTCATCAGTAGCTTTGCCATGGTATATCTTTATATATATATATATATTATGTAGTCGATATTGAACTAATTAGTTCGGTTGCATTTTTCTCAACAAACAGCCAATGCAGCTAATGCGTGTTTGGAACAAGCCTTTCAGCCCATGAAAATCATCAAAAACCCTAGTTCGATCAAATCTAACGTCAAATTAGGATTTAGACTCCGTCCCCGCAATTAGCGAAGCCCCGGCTCTCCCCCGATTGTTTGGTGATTCTTTTCCCATGAAGCCTGTGCAAGGAGAGGTTGTTCGGCCGGCGAAACGTCGGTCTTCAGCCAGGGATGACTGATGACCTGAGGCACCGACGTGGAGAAATGGGATGAATCTCGTGATTTCATGGGGATTTCATGGTGATTTCGTTGGGATTAAGGATTTAATCCATGAAACATGGTGGTTTGATGGAACTTCACCATCAAGAAGAGTGATTTAATGGGATTCAATGGGATGAACATTGTGAGTGGAATGTGGGATTTCATGGGGGATCATCATTCCCAGCGTTTGGAAAATAAAGCTGAACTGTTTCAAACACTTTCAAACTACCGACCAAAAGAATATACGATATGATAAAATATGATGGCTGACAGTGGTTGACACAAGTAAACTATGAAAAATCTGACACAAAAACAAACAACACTTGCCGGTTCCAACCTCCCTGCAAAAAATCGTGAACTTACCCCTCGCCGAATTGTGGACCCCCCCCGGAGACCATCACCCGTGAGTGAAAATACATCAAGGGTTGAAGCTTTTACTTCACAAGGGTTGCATGGGAAAACATGGGAAAACCAATTGTGCACCAAGAATTGTATAATGATTTTGCCAGCACTGGGGATAGCTACAAGGTGGTGGTCCAGTTCGGAATCGCCAAGTTGGGGAGGACCTTGCAGGAAATCATGGTTACCACTAAAAACACAGTTTTTTTAACAACAAAGAAAACATAAGGTGGGGTGCCAAACTTAAGTTAGTCTATAACATTCTATAACTAGTATCACTATAGGGTTTATGGTATATATATATATGTGTGTGTGTGTGTGCATAATTTACTTGGGTTTGCAAGCCAACTTACGTAACTGGGGGGCACCACCTTGTGATGCTCCACCTTTTTAAGGCCCAACAGCTGGGTCGCCGTGACTTGATCGGCAGAGAGACGCACCTGACAAGACTTGGGGGTCAGAAACCTTCACGTGGGAAGAGGGCCTAGACAGTTCACTTAATAATGGTTGATAATGTTTGATAATAGACAGTAATTCATGGATAGCAATGGATAATGACCTTTGATTCAATAGTTGGAATATATTCATACATATGGAAAACATGGCAAAATTCACAGTTTGACGCTGAGAATAGCCTATATATGCCTATATGGTTTTAGTGGAAACTCATCTTCAAAGCCCGGACTGATTGCAGGGTCTATGCTAATGTACTGGAAGGTAAAACGTGAGCGTTACCTAAACAGTTCCTCAGGTTTAACATGATTTCACCAATGGCATGAGACCAATAATATTGTTAAGATCGGTTGAAACCCACCTATTGAAGTGATATTAAGCAGTTCAAGATGGAGATTCCAAGATGGGGACTCAACAATCATGATCTTCCAACCATTGAATAGTGGATAGTTATGGGTGTGTCTGAAATTGAGGTATATGCCAAATGTATGGCACTGTCAACAGAAAACATGATGATGAACCAGTGGATTTGGGTGTAACCTATGTTCACCATGAGGAGTATGGTTATCAACTGCGTGGATATCTGCATGAAACATCCTTTTTTAGAGATAATCAAATCGAACAGCGTGCACATAAAAGTGAGACGTCATCGACCAAAACAATCAAAAATCCAAATCTGGGGATTGCAGGCAAAACAAATGTCTTTTTAAAAGTAAAGCTGGTTTGGGCTTGACCCATACCCATATCACCATCCAAAACGATCAACAGCTACAAGTAGAATGTAGAAGGACTCACCGGTGTCCCACAAAGAGAAGTTGGGGTCAAGCAAGCGCATGCCGGCGTGCAACAGTTCTGGCAACACAGATCAACAAATACAGTCCAGTACATATTCCGACCAACAGAGAATCAATAAATCCAGCGGAAGGTTCTATTTCTACTTCCACGATACTGGGTGGAACAGTGGACGACCCTGGGCAGTGACCATTGGAATGTGAAGCGCATCTATATAATATAACAAAACATAACATAATATATAATATATATATATATATTATGTAATATAATATGACGATACATATGTCATATGTTAGCACACATATGTATATGATATATTTATAATGTGTATAAATATATATATATATGTAATGTAATAATGTCATGGAATGCAATGTAAGTAATAAAATGTAATATATGTATATAATGTGTTCTAGTAAGGCCTTCACGAGAAGAACATCCCGATGGGTCGCTAGTGACGCTAGTGGTTTGTCTCACCGCACCTGTACATCCGTCTTCAAGAGTTGCTGAATCAAATCCTGCGAGGGGCTCCGGTGGCTTTCTTATCATTGGAGGTTTCAGGGAGAACAAAAGACGAAAGGAAAGCACGGCAAGTTGAGCTCCAATTGGGGTTTTCCTGTAGTTATATGATATAATAAACCAAGTCCAGGATTACTTTTGCGGAGATCTTCAGGGATGTAAACCAATAAGAAAAAAGGGATTGGTAACCAAAAATTCAGGCTTCCGAACCGATCTCCTCTAAGCATGAACATTGGACTCAAATCAATGCTATTATAGAGGATATTTGGAGCACATAATCACAGAGGTTTGAGTGTCCCCAGGAAGGAGGTTGAAGAGTGAATTCGTACTCTGGTGATGGAGTTTAACTTTTCTTCTTTTTTGGAATCGTGAGAATTATTCAGATGGGGGTCCCTAGATTCAGCTAGTAAAGGAAAACAAGTTTTGGCGTTTCTTCATGAGATTTCATCCAAAAAAACACCACATGTGAAACCAACCAGCATGGCAACTGAAGATGTAAATATATTGAAACCCTGTGTGTCACTACAATGCTTATCCATAATCATGAGCCCCTCAGTCTTGTCGATCAACCCTCAATTTGGCTGGTGCAAAAAAAGAGATCATATTTGCAAGTACAAATCATGGAAAAGTCACACGGACCCAAACCAAGGCGTTTTCCAGCAAGCAAATCATGTCCCAAAGCCATTTTTGGCGGATTCCACGTTCTTTTTTTCAAGGAGGCAAACCCATTTGTTGCCAGATGACCTTTGCCACTTTCATATACAGTAGCCATGGAGAAAGGCCATTATAGATCATTTGTGTATATCTATAATTAATGTCATTGAAATATATTGATATATTTCAAGTAATTATATCTTCAGATCTATTCAGAAGATTTAAACATGGGTTTGTCTGAAAATAAGCTATCCCCAATTCCAATGGATTATAATCATTTTCTCTATTAAAATTGCTATTTATGGGTATCCGGTATCCACATATTGATGTTCCAGTTCGCTCCCTGCCTTGGCATCGCTGGACACGGTATCCCAGAACCTCGGAGTCGGTGGTGTGAATCTTGGAAAGTCAAACCACATACCGCACCCCAGACTTTCCATGAATGTTCAAGATAGACGCAGCAATGTGGTTTCTACTGGTTTCTAGAACTGATGCCTGGATCTTCAGACGTTGAATGACTTCTCCACGTTTGGATTGTTGTACTTTTGGGCGTTCAAAGTTCCAACGGTTCAGCTTTTTTGTACTTTTGAAGGTCCAGGTGGATTTTAACTGATGGATCTTAATGATCTTAATGATTTTTTAGTGATTTAAATTTTGGCGGTCAACCACATCAGAACACCTTGAGAAACTGCCACGGTTCTCTGAGCGTCCCCTGCTCCCCGCTCAGCGGGTACTTCTCCGCACGCATGCGCGCCACTTGCTGCTTGGGGCTGCCCCAGAAGGGCGGTTTGCCCGACAGGGCCACATAAGCCACCTCAGGACTGGTTCATGACTTCTCGCAGCATGAGGAATAAACAGGAGTAAATAATCCAAGAGAATCAGGGAAAGCAAGAAAAACGATGAAAAACGTAGTCTTTTCCGAGGCAAGATCGAAGGTTGCGTTTTATACTCCCAAAGATGTTCCCCTCGAAGGTTCGGATTTCTCCAAGGACATCTTCAAAGTCGCAGCATGGCGCTGATTTCTGAGTGCTGTGACCACGCCCAAACTCCACAAGTCGCAGGCCTCAAGGGACGCAAACGCTTGTCCTGGTATCAACATGTGCAGCCTAAATGGACAAAGTGCTTTTCTGGGGCCTTTTGACTTATGAGTCTTGATGATAAAACGAGGTGAAGACATCAGACCATGATTTAAGCTGTGCTTGCAACTGGCTGTGTGCGTGTTTTTAAATATGTTTTGGCCATGTTGGAATCGGATCTCATACAAGTATCTTCCCACTTTTCAGGCAAACCTGCTTAACAAATGTCTTTGTCTCAAAAATGGGTGACCCATTGGTGACCCTAAATCCCATGTTCATATATGTTCACATATTTTCATCATAGCTTGATTGGGCATCCCCCTTTTCAAACAAACAACAAACAACGAAGCCATGAGGTCTGTGGCACGTGCGCAGGTGTAGCCATCATCGTCATCTTCGGGGTCCAACACCTGGTCCGAGGCATTAAAAGAGTCCAAAGAAATGCAGCAAACCCTGCGATTTACGTGGGGATATCTCAGGATATTATGGCATATAACGGGATAATATAGGATAAATATGGGTAAATTGACAAATATGGAATAACTTATGAATAAATATGGGGTAAAGACTCAAAACCAATGGCAAACGCCATCTCTCTATACTTTTCATCCCGTCTCGCCCGTCGATTGACCCATGTGGATCGACCTATCCCAGGGTCAAGTTGGGGCGGATGAATCACTGGTCGGTTCGAATGTGGTAGTCATTTGGAACCTCCCAAAGGCCTTAATGGGTAACTGACAGTAAACTTACAGTAATGTCAATGTTCAAAATTGAAGTTGTTTTTTTTTCTGCGTGCTATGCTTCCAAATGCAAATGTTTGTCAGTTCCTACCCCGTCCCAAAACCACCCAACAAATCAAAATAAGCATAAAGAAAGCATGTTTCGATGCCACCGAACCCACTTATGTCATCAATTCCTTGGCTGTGAAATGTTGATGGTTTGTAATCAAACCAGCCAGTTAGTTACACTGGAATCTCCTGGATGGATCCGCAAGGCATTAAAATCCGGTAATATAAGATTAAGTTGATGAAATATGAATTAAACCACCAACTGGCGTTATCACATTTGAAACCCTGGTTCTTCTTGACTTCTCTAACATGGTGAAACGAAAAGATGTCACTTCAACGGCGCACAGCTGATGATCAAGCCCCAAAAGATTCGTGTCCCTAGTCAACGTGGTGCCCCCTAGTTCTGTTTATTGATTTATAACCCCATCTAACATCATCTAACTGTAGATAAACCCTACTTGGTGGTTCATCCAGATTAGTGGGTAGTTCACCCATTAGTGGGTTAGTTCACCCCAGTTAATCCTACTTCTCCTACTCCATGCCGTGGTCGCAACCCCCGGATCCTAGTTAGGATAAACCACGCTATATTTGTTACAAACCAACTTACTTTTCATGAACCTTTCAAGAAATCTAAAGTGTGGCTGCTTAAATTCTGATGCTTTGCCGGTCCAGTCCCTGTTGTCCATGTTGTGTTTTCAGGGGGTTATATCCCCAACATGAATCCCAACTGAGATGGTCCTTAGCGATTTAGCTCCCTGGCTCACCGTTGTTTGATAGTTAAATCCCAATATGTTTGCTGGTTACATCACCATTCTTGATGGTTAAAACACCACCTTTTTCGTGGTGAACGATTTCCCCATCCTTTGCGCACGCCTACACAACGGTGGACGCTGCCGGCCTCGGGCGCGGAGTACGTGGAGGTCCCCACCGAGGACTTCATGCGGCCCTGCTCGAAGCTACCAGCGAGGCCCCAGTCGATGACCTGCAGCCGTTGCACGGAGGAACTGGGGACGGCGAATCAATCAAGGTCGGTGTGGGGGGGATATAACATGATACACCTATAGCCCTATAGTGGGTACAAAATCAGTTGCAGTTACTCACCGTTTTTTTATGGGTTATGACTAGCACGTTTAGCTGCTTGTTAACTGGGATGATCCATCTGTGGAAACCATCACACCATAGACTCCCACAGGGGCCCCCAATAGCCAAGTTGACGCAAATCACTTGCTTAACTTTTTTTTTGGGGGGGATATAGCATCATGTAACTATATATGCTATAAATTACATAGTTGATGGTTTTATAATTTATAAACCAACCATAATGATAGTTAATATCTGTTTATGTGGTACTGTAAATATTGGAGTGGGAGCATAAACAAGACCAACATAATTCTGGAGGAACATGCATATGTCAATGTTGGGTATATAATATATATATATATATATTATTTGAATTTACATAGAGAGAGAGAGGAACTAACAAACATTATATATAAATTGATAGGTCTCATCTGTACTTGGAGGATCGCCACACTTGATCCAAGTCATTCTCCTACCGACCATGTTTGACCGCAGGGTACACTTCAGCAGCTCCGGGACCAGTCATACCATGCAACCAGTCGGGCTATGGCTGCATTCTCCAGGACATTCCAGTACCCTAGTGAAGAAATGTGAAGAATCAAACTCAACGCCAGGACAATATCCTCACCTGAGGCTTATTCTTGGGTAACTTTCCTGGTTCTAATCTTGTCAGGCTGTTTCCCACACCAGTCTGGGTAGGCCTTGACATGGGTGCTGCTCGGCGACTTCTCACAGAAACAAATGTTTTCAAGCTTCAAATCCTGAGCAACGCCGCAGAAAGGTGTGGGGAATGGTTTCATCTGCGATACCCAAAACAAAATATACAAGAAAACACAGGTGATCATGGGGGAGTCCAGGCACATCCCAGGAAGATCTGTTCGTGCCCGCTTTTTCCCTGTTCTATTCATACTTGTGGATCTTAAACAGGAAGGATTCAATCACAAACAGGCCGGCGCAATCCCATATTAATCCAACTATGTGGCCAGTTTTGGTGTGATTTAAATAAATCGCGACAACATGGCAGTAGTACAAACCAGGTCATTGGACAATTTTATGATGAGAATGATGTTGTCCCAGGGTGTCCTAAATGGGCCCAGCTCACAACTTCCGCTGGTTTTTCACCACCTTGGTGGTGATGCCTGGCGCGATATTAGGATTCAGCCAACCCCCCTGATTGAGGGGCGAATCTGAACCACCAAGATGGGCACTTTTTATGAGGGCGAATCTGAACCGTCTAGGTCTATGATTTTTTTGGGGGAGTCACCGGTCTGGAAATGTGTCTTAGTTGAATCCCCCATGAATTCATCATTCAGTAGAAGTCCAAGGCACGCGATGTGCGATGCCTTTGGAGTGCGCGTACTTCAAGGCACTAGCCACCTGCCGCGTGGCCGTGTGGATGGGGCTTCTGCGAATCTTGCGAAAATTTGGGGTAAGTACAACAACTAATCATTCAAAGTTGTGGTTTTACCAACAAATCAAGATTCAAGCATGAAAATAGGGAATGAACCAATGAGTATGAAATGGATTTCTGATGATGTATGGGTTTGTCTGAAATGGGGCACCCCCTGAATGGCTATCTTAAAGGGAAAGGTGATGATTTGGTAGTGGATGCAGGGATGGCCCATATGATATGCTGTGCAATCATAAACCTGGCCAACCACACGGTTGGTTCCCCAATCTACGCCACAACCCGCCACCCGCCACCGCACCTGCTTGATGATGGGAGCCATCATCGACTCTGGTAACTTCCCATAGTTGGAATACCTCCAGCCACGAACGGAACTGTGGCGGAACTTGTTTCCAGAGTTGCTCCATCGTTTTTCTTTCCCAGAGTTTTGTGCCATAGTTGAAAAAATCACTTTCCATAGTTGGGAATCACTTTCCATAGGTGGAGAATCACTTTCCATGGCTTTCTTGAACAGAGTTACTAGTAGTTTTGTCCACATGATTCTTTCCATAGTTGGATCAAAGATCAACAGATCAACTTCCATGATTTGAGGAGGGGGACAAGCCGGCTCTCCACTGACCGAAATCCCTGGGAATCAGGGATCCATCATGCCGAAGACATGGACCAACAAGTCTACTCCCTGGTAAATCCAACCTAAGCATGGACAATCATTCGTTGAAAAGATGATTGCCTATGATTGCCTTATGTTTTTCATTTAACCTTGGGATTTTCATGGATTTTCCATTGTCAGTTGTGAATTACCAGAGGGTAGCATCAAGGATCAGTCGAGCAATAAACATACCCCGTCAAGCCTATCGAAGAGATCGCCACCTTCGCAAAATTCGATGACAAAGTACATCACCCGACCCTGCCGAAAGGGTCGCAGTCAGGATGTTGACCAGATGTGGAGAAGTTAGATGCTGGAAGATGATGATGCACTGATGCTTTCGGAGAAAATATGATGAGGAAATCATTTTTTTCCAACTTCCTCGAATTTCCAACTGATGCTTTTCACCCACCTTCCACTCGCCACAGAGATGAGTTGTACTTTTCCACCCTGGTATCTAGCCCAAAAAACCTTACCATCATGTAGAGATTTGTAAACGAATGTACCGTACACGGAAGACACCAAATCTATGAGAGACCTGCACATCTCTGGTCATTTCATTGGAGGATCAAAACATCCTGTTTGTGAATGCGGGCCGATACCATCAATCACAGAGATGTGGAAGTGTTGCTGCTTTGGGGTTCACCCCTCCGAGCCACTGGGCAACACAGCTGAGTGCAGCTCCAGGAGCCACCCTCCCCATCAAAAACAACAAAAAAAAACAGGTAAGTTAGGAAAGAAAATAAACACCTATATAAATACTAAGTTTATACCATATCCACTGATTGGTAAATTGGGGGATGGCGGGATCCGATTGCGAACCAAAAACCATTCGTTGCCAGGGATCTCAACCTCTTTGACCTCTCGCCTGCTCGTAGGTCTCAAAGAGACGACAAATGTTGGGATGATCCAAACGCTTCATGATGATCACCTCGTGGCGTGTCTTTTTTTGTCTCGTCAAGCTGCAAGGGGGATCCTTCAAGGATCATAAGAATCTATGTGAGTGGCTGTAGATGGTTATTTTATGGTTATGATTTGGCTATTATTTATGGTCATTGTATAGTAATTGTGGGATCTAAAGGGGGTTCAAATATGGTTTGATGTAACATGTGTTAATCACCAAAGATCTGGATAAATATCATTCATCCACCGGAACTCAGGCCATTTTGTGAAAGTTTGCCTTGCAAAGCTCACCAGTGACATCGCTAAACGCGTCGTTCTAATTTACCCAGGTGAATCGATACTAAACTGAGGGACTCCAAAATTATTGAACCCAACAAATTGATGTCTTCAAAGTGGATTCATATGAAAATGCAACTCCAAAATTATGAACGTGTCCCATGTCATGCAATACTACCGAGGCTTTCTTTGTTTTTTTTTTAAGATTGGGGGGAAGGGATTGGCAATGGTGATATGAAATGATCTGAACACAATTTGTTTCCCGGTTTCGACCAAATTACAGGATTTGGGTAAAGCCTATGCGTGGATTTATCCAGAAAAGAATTGTTTGATCACCAGCATTGCGCCGGGAATGAACACAGGGCCCAGTCCCAAAGCACAAGAAGTCTCTTTCACACTCTCAATCCCAAGAAACACCCATCAGTTGGTGTGCAAAAACCGAACCTACAAACAAAGAAACACAAACAAAAACACATGGGTATGGTATGTCTGAAACATTCTGAAACTTATCTATATTTAGTCTTATAATGTTACATCACATTATTCGACGGGTCACTTTTGTGGTGTGGTTGAATCCCCAATGATGATGGCACGTCTGTTGCACCTCCTTTTTGAAGGCTGTGTCTTTTTCTTCGTCAATCTTCACCACCTGAAGCAGGGCTCCAAGCAGACTATGGCTGCCTGTGCATGATGCAGCTGAAAAACACGTTGGTATATGTCAATGTTGTTCAAAAGATCTGCAGCACACCTGTACTCTGATCCATCTATCTGATCTATCGGATCTATCTGATCTATCTGATCTATCTATCTATCTATCTTTCTTTCTTTCTTTCTTTCTTTCTATCTATCTATCTATCTTTCTTTCTTTCTTTCTTTCTATCTATCTATCTATCTATCTATCTATCTATCTATTTTTCTTTCTTTCTTTCTTTCTTTCTTTCTTTTTCTTTCTTTCTTTCTTTCTTTCTTTCTTTCTGTTTTTGTGTGTTGTGTTTGGTTGTACTGTTGAAGTTCTGAGTGGGGCCATAGCAATGTTCCAGAATTTATAAGCTTGGCCGCTGCTTACCTTTGCATCTGTGAGGGCCCCTGATCCCAGCAGAAGTGGAGTCTTCCCAGTGATAGATTGTCATCCTGGTCACATCCATAGTGGCTCGAGTATCACTCCTGTGGCTGGGATATGTGCAAAACCAATACCAATATATATTTATATAGATATAAATCAATATACATATATATATATATATACATACATACATACATACATACATACATACATATATTGAAACTAAAAGTAAAATTTGGTAGAATCAAAACTGGCGCTGGGATCCATGACCGAACGGGAGAAACCCCCCAGGGCGCACCTTCTTGATTGCGACTTGCCGATCTTTGAACATCCGATCTTTGGCTAAGAAGACCTGGATACAGCGCAGTGTTCAGCATCCGACGTTCGAAAGGGTGTAAAAGGATCAGTTTGACATCCCAAAATCATGATTCACACCATCGCTGGCAATTAGGCAACATCATCATGACAATAACACTAATAACATTAATAATAACCAAAAATAATTACAATAATAGTAACAGTAACAATGGCAATAAAAATTGTAAAAATAGCAAAAGCAATAATCATCATCATGACCATCATCATAATGAGTGAAATGAGTCTTTAAATTTCGTTGTGCCAAGTCCATGTCTACCAAGTTTCATGAAGCACTAGTTGGTAAAGAACAGGATTCCCAATTCATGGAGCATTACAATTCCCAATACCTAAAGGGGAGTAACCCATACTCCCCCCCGAACTAATCATCAGCCCACCATTGTTTATCAATTAAATCCCCACATTATCCATATGTTTGATGCTTGTTTTTTTCCCGCAAGTGATTGCTAAATCCCAAGAAAGTGACCATCAACCCTTGCAAACAACATGAACTATAGATCAGGAGACATCTGCCATAAACCCGAATAGCCATTTACCATAAAGCCTAATAACCATTTAGTTAGTTGTGTTTATAAATTACCCTCTGGTGAACTAACATAGGTATGGAAAATCACCATTTTAATGGGAAAATCCACTATAAATGGCAATTTCAATAGCTATGTTAGTTCACCAGAGGGTATACAGTTCCTTAGCGATTCCTTTCACTGGAGCACTGCCAAAGCCCAACAGGATGCCCAGCCTTGCCATAGCCACCGATGCCAATTTCGCGCATGTCAATGTCATACCTGGCATAGCGCGGCGGCCATCGATGGTAGGGGAGCAGAATTGGATGACCATACAACTTGGATATCTTCATGGATGCATTCATATATGCATGTATATATATATATATATATTGTATATGTATATGTATATATTGTATATATATATTGTATATATATATATATATATTGTATACATATATATATTGTATATATAAATATATTGTATATATATATTGTATATATATAGTATATATATATATATACAGTATATAATGTATAGAATGCAAATCATGTATGTCCTTCTGTTGCTCATTCCTCTTCTTGTATGAATTGCACATGATATCTATAGCCAGCATCAACCTGACAATGTATGGGGCATTCGCGATGGTATTGGAAGGGTATGGAGAGTTGTAAGTGTCAGGCAATGTACCTCGTTCTGACTGCAGGTTTCAACCATCGGCCTCCACACAACCATTGCCCTGCTGCCAAAAACTTTATCCCATCCCATGTTTTTTATCTATTCTCACAATATTACAGCTACTGACTTGCCACCATAGTTTTCTCATCATATTTTCATTTGGTTACCACCCTCTGGTTATTTAATGTAGCTTCAGAAAATCACAATTTCCTAATAGCTAAATCCTCATGAATGATCTATCAATGGGCCATTTCCCATAGCTATGTTAATTTAAATAGCCACATGGTATTTTCCCAATAGATGACACCATTTGGGTGACCTGTAGCCTCCCCCCACCTCTTGGAGATTTCCGCATCGACGCGCTCAGACATCAAGGAGGTGGTGTCAAAGGAGACCCTGGAGTTCCTGAAACGACCAGCAACAGAGCCAGGGTCTGTATAAAGGTGAAATGGTCGTTTCGTTAGTAATATTTACATTCTCCGGCCATTTGACTATAGCTATGGAGAATCACCATCTTTGATAGGTAAATCATCATAAATCATCATAAATCATAGGCTACATAGCAATGTTCAATGATCAGAGGGTAGTGTTCATATTTCATTTTTTTACCGGACACCGGTTACACCCAACCCTAACTCATACCCATCTGGCTGGCTGGATGGGCATCTTCCGTTCTGTGCGCACAAAGAACTCCTAGACGACATGGGGATGCTGTGTTGTTTTATGTGTTTTTTGTTTCCCTCTTTTGGTGGCTTTAGTAGATCAGAGAAACATGGAGCTGAAAAAGGTTTGATTTATCTACTACCCAGAACTGACTATTCTCAATGCTTCTGGTGCTCCTGGCAGCTCCTTACATATTGCCAACGGAGGATAACGATCCCTATAAGTTGGATGCCACGATCACAACTTGGGGGTCTGTATATGTAAGCTAGGCTGGCCGGTGCCGCAAAACAAAAATGTGGCCCTTTAGCAAGGCATCTAAAACCTGCATCAGCAAGTAGAAACTCGCCGTCATCTACTACTACATTCTATTACCATTGATTTGAATAATTAGATTCACATTCGAATTTCCATTTGTAGTATCCTTCTGGTGGTGTGTAAATGAACTTCCATGCGCCATTTACAATGGAATCCAAAGGTGCCCATATAATCCCATGAGAAAATCGTCCAAAAATATCTCGGAACCCCAAATTTTCAAGTTCCATGATTTGAGGAAGTCATCCACCAGCCCTGATTGGCACCTCTGGCCCTCTTCGGTCTGACCCCTCTGGCGACTTTGAAGCGATTTCGTGGACCTTGCGCAAGGCCAATGCTGCAAATACCAAATAAGATCTCTAGTATTATTTTGACATATGATTTGTGCGATGTTTCTGTTGAATATTAAAAACCAAAAGTTTCCATACCGCATGTGTTGTTATTTATGTGGATATCTGCCAATCAATAAGAAACAAACACAGTAAAACATGAATAATTAAACATGAATAAACATCATAAAAACATATCAAACAATGCGGCGTACAACATCTTGGAACCTTTTTTTTTGCCCATACCCATCGCAACACTGTATCGGAACCTTTCTTTGCAGTCAATTGTTTCAGCATTTGATGAAACATGTCCACATCCTCATGGTTCCCCTGCTAACTTGAACGGAAAAACAAAAACAACACTCCCAAAACAAACTGTCTGAACAAACCTAAATGACACTCTCACTCTCACTCTCTATCTATCTACCTACCTATCTACCTACCTATCTACCTATCTATCTATCTATCTATCTATCTATCTATCTATCTATCTATTTCCTTCATGTTCAATTTCTTGACCTTCGGCTCGCACAAAATGTCCATGGTTTTTTTCTGGAATTAGAGCAAGAAAACCATTAAACACTTTCCTGCGCACTTTTCCCTGCATTGATTTTCAAACGGAAATTGAAATCATGATAATAGTTAGCATTATCTATCACCATTGCCATTACTATTGCTAGTACGCCATCGCTGTTAGTAATCACTCTTCATTTTGCATCTCATAGCTTCCCACTTCTGAAATTATAACTTATTGTAATCCCATTTATAGCCATATATCACCATATCGCTAGGGGGCTGACGTTTGCCCGAAATCCACGAAATTTCATGCGGGACTGCAATCTGCTGTGTTGTTTCGGCGCGCGCTTTTCACAAAGTTCGCACATACAAAATATTGATATGACCTGCGTCTCTTGGCATTTTTGCGCTCACCTAAGACGGTGCCAGAATCACCTTTTGGAGCTTGTCTTAAAGATATCCTCCGAAATTTGCAGTGTTTCGAGCCGTCAACCAAAACCTCAACAAAGTGGAAAACATTGAAAGAACACCAAAATAACCTAACCCTAAATAGACCCTAAGCAAACAAACCCTAAACCAACCCTAAATCACCCATAAATAGCCCTAAATAGATTTTAAATAGACCGTAAAACAACCTTATACAACCTTTAAAAAACCCGAACACTTTGAAAGAACACTTAAATAACCTAACCCTAAATAGACCCTAAACAAACAAACTTAAACCAACCCCAAATCACCCATAGCCCTAAATAGATTATAAATAGACCCTAAAACAACTTTATACAACCTTGAATAAACCCGAAAACAATCCTAAATAGCGCGAAGATTAGCTAACCAAATCCCGAATAAACCCTCAAGAATATCTAAATCAACCCTGGGGCCCTAGAATAAGTAAACCCTAAAACACCTGAAGTAAATCCTAAACAAATCACAACGTGATTAAACCCACGATGAAGCGTTGAGCGAACGTCCGCCCCGGAGGGAACCATTGAACCGAGCGCCCCGACTCCACACGTGAAGTGCTCGGCGAGGACCCCCGCGGGTTCTGACTCGACATGGAGCGGGCAGACAGCTCCGGCCTCAACAAACTGCATGGATTGCATTGTAAAGAGATATTAGGATATATTGATATATATTGCATAAATATATTTTTTCCCGAATGCGTAGCAAGGGTTCCCGTTTCACTCTGGGGGTCTGGGGGTTGAGGGTGTGTTCGCCAGACGTTGCGTCCGTGACCGCAACCGTTCCCAACCGTCCGCAACTGTTCGCAACCGTTCGCAACCGTTCGCGCTATAGGGCGCTATGGCCGTGTCTATGGGGGAAGCTGCAACGGTGGTCATTTTTGGACGTTTTAGACGTGCATGTGTCATGACATTCCATGTTTCGTCACGTGTCGGAAATCGTTTTGTGTGGCAGGCGCAATACTTCCGCGTCGTTTTCAAAAGTTGAGTTGCATTTTCGTGGCTGGCGCAGCACTTTGGAGACCTCCTTCGTCGTCGGATTTGCCAGAGAGAGTACTTTTCTTGGCAAACCCCGCGCTGACTTCGGATTGTCCATCCGTGTTCGCCACTCCGTCCCAGAAGAAGTCCTGCGCCAGGGTCGCCAAGAAATCTGCTGGCAGGGGCACGCTCTTGCTCGGTGATCGCAGCAGAGGCATTCTTGCATATTGCTGCACCGAAGGGGAGCTTCTTAACAGCTGCCTGGCCGTGACACTCTCCGCCAGGGGTCGGCCGCGTAGTAGGTGTGGCCGTCCTCCTTGGCATTCACACACAGAAGGGTGGCGGGGAATCGCTTCGTACTGTCTCGAATTCCAGTGGCTGTAAACCCTGGGCATTGCATCAAATCAATAGAAGTCAATTTCTATTGATATGGCTGTTTTTTCAATAGAAACTAATTGATTTTACAAGCTTAAAATTAAATACGAAAAAACACAAAAAATCAATAGAAACAAGCCTAGATTTGGAAGCAAAATATTTGATCAAATTTGATCGATTTTGATCAAATTCATTGATCAAATTCGAGAAATCTGGCCCATGCCCAAGAAAATCCATGGATTTTGCAAATCCCAAATCAATAGATAAAGCAAAAAAAAATATCAATAGAAAACGTCAAAAACCCAAAAATTCAAAATATTGATATAATCAATAAAAACAATCAAAATCAATATCAATAAAAAAATGAGCTTTCTATTGATTAGAATCAATAACCGATGCCCAGGGAAGTTTGGGGCTTGAGCTGACGGCGCCCGAAGTCAACAGCATAGACGGGCACCCCCAGCTCCCTTGCCAAGCGATTGTCATCCAAGGAGCTGGGCAAATTGCAAGATACCCGGACGGGACCAATTGTGGCGGTTCGACTGCCGGGCTTTTGGTGCGGCGTCGTTTGCCCCAGTAGTGCATGTCTGGGTTTGCGCGCGCGGGTCTCGCCACGTATAAGGTCTTTGACAAGCAGATCTCCGGCGGATGGGCGGGTTGTGCTAGAACAGGTTGTGGAAGCTTCTCGTCCCCACTCCAGTCGACGTCCGAAAGAACGTCCGGGACGTCCTCGCTGTATCTCTCCATCTCGTCTTCTTCGGGGGCACCCTCGTCTGCAGAGCACCAATCAGGCGGCCTCTCTTCCGGTCACGGAAATAGGATCGGTCGGCCAGCAGCTGGTCTGTTGGATCATCGCTTTCCGGCGCTGTGGTACCGGGCTCTGGAATGATGTAGATTCCACCAGCGATACAGGCTTTCAGCCTCAGATGAACAGAAACAAACGGACTCATACAAATACCTTCCAACTTGAAAGCCGTATGAATAGAACACTACATTGAAACACAACCAAAATTTGATGTATGGATCGAGCGACTGCTCCTCCACGGGCAACTTGGCAAATGGTTCCCATCGTTGGAGGAGCCACCGCGGAAATTTTGGCTGCTTGCCATTGAGAAGTGCTGTCAATGTCCTCGGAAAAAGGCGTTGAGAAATTTCTGGTCCACTCTTTGAGTTCAAACTTCCGGCCTTCCATTTCTAATGGAGTCTTGCAACCGCCTTCTTTGAGCCCTGCCCAGAAGGAAGGCTTCAGCGCCAGCGTGTGTGACGTCTTCTTGCGGCTGCAGCGGGTTCTTTTTGCTGCGAAGCGCCGCCCATTTCTCCTGCGTCTAGTCCAGCACTCATTGTTCAGGTCGCAGCTGTCGCTGCTGGAATCAAAGTCAAGAATGCAGCCAGAACGCCGGGACGTCTCCGGCCCTTGCCTTCCTTCAGCTTCAAGCGCGTGCGCCGGCGGTTCTGCACCTGGAAGGTGCTTGCCCCGGTCCACGGTTCAGCTTGAACTTGGTACTGTTGATGCTGCGGCATGGACCACGGCAGATTGATCCATTCGTCTTGCTCCACCTGGCAGTTGGTGAGGACGCTAGTCATGCGCCAATCGTCCAAGACCAAGCCCTGCAGGAAGGGATCCCCCGGAGCTGGCATGAAGGTGTGGGTCCGTGGTTGCACATGCATGCGCCGCAGGAATTCTCCTTCACGGACCCAATAATCTGCATTTTCCCGCGCGGCAGCCGCAGAAGGTCTCTTGGCTGGTGGCGCGCCGTCTGCTTCCACGGCGGCCGCGGGGCGCTTCCTGCAAGTTGCTGGTGCTGGCGTTGCAGCCGGGCTTGCCTGGCTGCTCTTGCTTGGCGGCGGTTTGCTGATTTTGTGTGGCAAGCGCAATACTTTAGACGTGTCGTGTTGCGTTTTTTTTTGCGAATCTCATTGTCAGGGCTGCGTCCAGGAGTGTGAACGTGCAAATCGCGTGGCAGGCGTGGGACATTTTGACATGTTCAATTTGCGTGGCAGGCGCAGCATTTGGTGCAGATCGGTCGTGGGTGGCATGCCATTTTTGCGTGGCAAAGGCACTATTTGGTGCAGTTGCAACTGACCAGTGTAGACTTGACTCTCTCCACCCCTTCGTCCACACCTTCCACACATTCCACGTTTTACGCTCCACGCTTTGCCCTCCACACTCCACACTTTACACTCCACACTCTACACTTTACACTCCACACTCCGCACATTGCACTCCACACTCTACACTTTACGCTCCACTCTACACTTTACGCTCCACTCTCCACTCTCCACACTCCACTCTCCACACTTTACATGTCACACCCTACACTATACACTCTACACTCCACTCTCCACCAGTCTACGATGGTAGGGACACAGGGGACGAATATACAAGACTCTGGCAATAATTTGTCTTGCACAAGTGTTGCACGTGACTGCATTCGGGTTCGTGGGATGCATCTTGTTTTAGGTATTCATATATATTTTATATATAGAATGATAATATGTAGAAATATCAAGTATTGATATACCAAGTATACGTAAGTATGTATTGTTGAATGTGAATTATACAGAGGACGGAGCATACTTACCATATCATATACTAACTGGCATCGGTTTACTGGTTGTGACGATGGGGGTGTGCCATGGAGTACCCCTCGATCAATCCACCAGTTGGCAAAGTGACTTCTATGGAGCTGGATTAGCTTGCAGCTCGAGATGTGGGAGCGAATTGTGTTGGAATCTTGCTCCAGAAAAGATTGCCACCCAACATTCTAAAACACATGGCGCATTCGTATCATTGGTTCGGGAAAACATGTTCGACAAAAAATCAGCGACCAACCTATGGTTAGGGGTGACTGAGTTGTGAAATGCTACCAATTGAGACAGGTTTTTATAAC
Source organism: Symbiodinium sp. clade C Y103 (assembly GCA_003297045.1). Lineage (NCBI taxonomy): Eukaryota > Dinophyceae > Suessiales > Symbiodiniaceae > Cladocopium > Cladocopium sp. clade C. The sequence continues at coordinate 207,770 of BGPT01000744.1, forward strand.
TATCCCTGGCTCACAACATCTCCGCTATCTATACACCTTGTGTAGCCGAGATATTCAAGAAGATCACCACTTCAGGGACCATTCCTGCAGTGCTAGTTACATCTGTGGGATTCAAAACTGCTTACATCCAATTAACATACGGGAGATCAATTGTAAATACCAACTATATATAATAGATCTTGTCAAGAAATGAAAAATACTCCAACTAGTTTGATAACTGATCAGTGAACTGATCTGATATAGAAACTAATAGCTAAACTGAACTATGCATCAAATTCTATTGTGTTTCTTCTAATGCTTTATCATCCAATAAGCTATTTCAAACTCCAGGTCGTGATGGCACTGATTTGGAGGATCATTTCCCCACTTCGTGGGCTTACCGCTGGGTGGTCGAACGAGGGCACGATCAAGTTCCGCGCCAGCTGCAAGGATTGAGTGGACAGCCTGGATCAACCGGCAGCTGACCACTGCGTGGTGTCTATATGGCGACAGGCCAAAACATGTGCTTTTTAAGTGGTGGTCTAAATAACGATGTGAATATTGGGAGAAGTTAAAATAGTAACATTATCAGTACAATGGTGATAATATTGGTACATATTGGTACTATATTGGGATCACCTGGGATCTCCATATCATGGTGATATAACCTGATATAAGTGCAATGGGATAATCATGGTGATAAGAGTGGGATAAACATGGGATAATTTCACTTCAAACCATCCCATCTTGTGAGGAGTTCATGTGGCAAACCTATTTGTTTCAATAAAACACGAGCGGGGACTTGTTTCACCGCCTACTTTGGTGCCATTGAAAAATCTTGAGGGTAACACATTGCTAAGCTTGGTGGTCTGTTGACCCCCCGCTAAGTTGCTTTATTTTTTTGTTGGGTTAATTTATTTCAATGTGGTTTGTCTAAGCACCAGTAAAACTAAGAATGTGAGCGTGTGGCTATGATGCAGTAGCGGCTATGTATATACAAGGGGGAACCCCCGCTGTCAAGTGTTAAGTTGTTATTGTTATAAACCGAGCAAAGCATATACACTATACATGTATATTTATATGTATATATATGTATATATGTATTTATTTATATATATATATATATATTTATTTATATATATATATATATTTATTTATTTATATATATATATAAACATATATATATATATATATATTCCACATGTCCACAATAAATCCAAATTAGCAAAAGTAAAAACAATCTTCTATCTTTAAGGGGGGCCTTTCCTGTACTGTACTAGCACTTTTTTTCGGTTTGATCTTCACAGCAGTTTCGGCTTTTGTTTGATTCAACTAACTATTGACTATTGCATAAAACTGGCCTGGGCTCATAACCCAATAGTTGCAAGCGGTAGGGCCCCTTACAGTAGGTTCGCAGATGTGTTTTAGAATCCTTGTTATGTGGTATGCACCTTGAAGCAGCCAACGCCTGGTCAATCAAGACAGGGCATGGTACCATTGGTACTTGCAGGATATTGCATGTATTAAATAATATTATATACATATATAACTATTTGATACTATTTGTGGAACCCCCTCTACTGTGGACTTGGTTGTGCTGCTTCGTCAGGAGAAATTCCCAATGATTTTCCCTACATGCCTCTCTTTCTTTGTCACACTAGAATGTCAACGCGGGATGAATGTCGACCCTGATTAATAAAGAAAACACACAACAAAAAACTGGCAGTCTCCAAAAGGAGTCCATCCCAATGCAACAAAAAAAGAAACACACGTCTGTTTATGCAGGGCTGACATTGCTTGAGTGCCCTATACATGGTCTTGTCATACAGGTAGGCTGGCCAACAAAACTCCAGCATCGGTAGCTCAGCTTAGATAACCTTTGGGAGAACTGGTGTGGTTTCTAGATCCCCGTGGTACGGTGTTGAACCCCTTAGTGGCTGATAAACCTGAGAAGAAAAGCGTTCCAACATAGTCTATATATCATAGTGCATAAAAAGGTAAAACCATTTCAAATTGTAATCTTCCCGCATTGAGCAGCCCTCATGTAAAATTGCCGTAAGTGCTTGTCACAGCAACGACATACCAAGCCTCCGCGATCCATCGCTATCGTCGTCCCTGGCCCGCTGGCTGCTGGGAAAACTGACCAATCCCAAGGCATACCCTGTGGGAATTCAACAAACATAGATATGGAAAAACACATGTTTTTAATACTGTTTGATAGGTAAATCATCATAAATCATTTATAAATGGGCAATTTTCCATGGCTATGTTAAATAACCAGAGGGTATCACTTATCGGCAATTCTGAGTAGTTCCTTGGCTCCCCATGGCTAAGAGCGAATATGGAAACCCATAGCCCCTCACCTCTCACCCAAGTTCTCCCCTTCCTCTGCCCATCTGTGCTATGGCAGAAGCAAACTCAATCAGGGCATGTTGTGCAACTTGAAAACAACAGCAACAAATTCATTCTTGATATCTCAGAATTTTATGAAAGGACACTTCAAAGGAAACCACTAAGTTTGGGGGTACACACCAAAGTGTCCTGCATATTTCTCCTTCTCATGTTCCTGAAGCCCTATTTCAAAAAATGATTACACTAATCTGGCTATCTCTTGGGCTGCTGTAATCATCAGCACTAAACAAAATAAGTACACAATATCACCACTTTCATATCATATCACATCATCACCACTTCACACCATGTCCACTTGACATCACTACCAGTTCACATAACTATAACTATAAAACTTATAACATATATAATTGCCACTTCACATCATCACCACGCAGAATCATCACCACGTGACATGATCACCACTTCAAATCATCACTACTTCACTGTCTTCTTGATTGTATCACGTCACTTCACATCATCACGTCACTTCACTTCAACACCGCGTCACCTCATTCACATCGCTGGTGCTATAATGTTTTGTACATCCTGAGTGCTTTTTTAGAGCGGGGTTGTTACATGAAGGTCACTCTTGAGAGGTAGAATTTGCCCGAAACACTTTGTTTTTTTGAGTAAACATGTGCCGATTTTTTTTGTGAAACACCCCTCTGACATGTAAAGGATCTTGACATATCTTGACTGCCTGGCTATCTCTGGGGCTCAGAAACTGAATCTGGCACAGCGGCGCAGGCTGTGCAGCCTCTTTTCACCATGCAATCGTCGCGATCTTCGGCCCATGGTGGAGTCCAGTGCTCTGGCAGTTGAAAGACACATCCGCTAGTGAACTTTTGTCATGTTGAATCGCAGAACTCAGCACATGGCTGAAACATGCTGAAACAAAGAACCAAAATCAACCAAAAATATTCAAGCACACGATTCCAGAGCTACACCCGTGGCAAGCCAACATGCTTAAGGCCAAATAGACTTTGCCCGTCAAATCACAGAGCAAGTTTATTCGAGGGGGGGCTTGGCAAAACGACTTTCGGGGGGAGAGCCTAGGTGCCACCCCAAGCGGTACCCCCCGTTCAATGCCATCAATCCTCATCAGTTTGGTCTAGGGTCAGCTACTACGAGGATCATCACCTGGTCAGCTACAGCTATGGGAAAACCCTGTGGGATCTTAGCAGCTGGCTTAGCTTGCGGTTATCCTCCGCTGGGACGATCCTCCAAGTAAACCCTGGCTTCGATGGTCTGATTTTTCAGGGGCACCACATGTGGGACGGCAGTTGGGATGGGGAGAATGAAACGCTTGCGCTGTTACACGGAGAGGTGTGGCATAATTTTAAAAAGTTCTAGCCACTCAACTCTCCCTCACAATGCGCAACTTAGGTCAAACAGGGTGATTCATAGGTTCACCAAATCGAAGCCAAGCTGTCTTTCGAACGTAATCCCTAGTTGCACATCTTCCACAAGGCATGCCATCAATTTGGAGCAAAACAATAACATATGAGCAAGGTGGCGTTTGTGGAAACTGAAACTCTGGTTCATAGCCTCAGAATGCCTCAGACTGAACGAATTCATCCATGATTTTCTATGATTTTTGTGCCATGTACGCTCCTTTGACCAGCCTTGCTGAGACATCACTCCGAATCATGTTGGGGACAACATGGATGGTTGATCTCAGCCTGAAGAGCGATCTCTTCGTCATCCATTTCTTCACGGATGGAGCCCAGATGACTAAGACTATGCACCGTTTCGTACGAAACGCCCCTGGGAAACCTGCGAGGGTGGCTCTCTGACGTAGACTGGGCAGCCTCTTTCTTCTGGGTAGCCTCTTTCTTCCTGTTTCTCATGTCATTCCTGGGCCAAGCCGAGAAATGGTGTATTCAAAAAAAAGGCAGAAGTATGTAATATGCCATATAAAATCATGTATATATATATATATATAACCAAAACGGAATATCATATAAAAAATATGTACTCCCCAGCTACACGAGTTGTATACTGCCTACCTTCAGACCACAGCCGAGTTGCCTGTCCCATTTGAGCTTGTACACTACCTTGTCCTTCTTCTTTGGTCTGGGCTCAGGATGCACACTGATCAATGCGCCCTGGGTGTCAGTCCGTGAACTCGCACCTGAACCCATTGGTAAGTGATGAAAAGTGATGCCTGAGCGAAACGGCTACGGTCCTTGTTCAACTTCAGGTTGCCCCTGGGATGCTTCGCGGTAACAACCACGAAATAAGGATTCAAAAGATTGTAAAAGGTATACGGTATACGCAGTATGCAATCCAATACCACAAGAGTCGAGAACATCAACATGGAATGCAACCTAATATGCAACCCCAAATCATCCACAATCAACTCCCACCTTCAAAATTCACTGAGGAAAATGAACATGCTCCAGTTTCCCAGGACCCACCTTCGAGAACCCACCAGCTCGCGGTCTTCCTTCCTGGGATTCAGTCCACCAGCACTGTTCATGTGGCTGTGTCTGAAAATAGGGTATGTTACCCCAATTATAGCCATTGAACAGGGATAATGATCATTGACCATTGGGTTTAGGGCTATTTTCAGACAAACCCATGTGAACAAACATCATAGTTCCAATCAGGGATCCACTAGTTACCCAGCACAGAACAATCTGAAACGATTTTGGCAGGTACACCCAGAGAAAAATGGGACCTGCAAGCAATGGCTTTGCTATGGTTTGGATAACTCTTGGCTGATATGCTTTACACGTCTACCATGTATCTACTTATATAAGATCTGGAGGTGAAAAAGGACCAAACATGTATGTGGGCTGTCTTTGGATGATGTTTTTCTTCATCTTTACCTTGTGGGAATCAAACATGGCAATGGCCAATCCCCAGAACAAAAGAGATTTATAGCTGGAAAATATCCATACATGGTGGATTTTCCAGCACACCGTGCTTGATTACTGGAGGGTACCTGGCAATTTTTCATTGCTTTTCAAAGTTCTACGGTTCCACCTCTCTTTCCAAGATGGGCCAAGCATCATGCCAAGCATCATCGAGGGAGCGGAGACAGCATCTGCCTGGACATGTGGGATCCCCAAGTCACCATGGGTTTTTCAATACTAAAATGGTCTAATTTTTGATGACTTGGCGTACCCCTATTTTGGGAAACTTCCAAATGCCAATGACATGACATGGAATAGCTAAGGGTTCCTTATACATTGTACAAACAAATGGTTGTTTCATCGTGCAGAAACTCAAATTCCACTCAACAATGCTCGGACATGAAACAACCAGTGGAAATGGTCCACGGGAAAAAAAAAGGGTCCCAACTGACATTGGTCGGACAAAATGACGTGTGTGAAGGATCCCAATGCGAAAGCTTCCAGGAAGAACAAAACGGTTGAATGGGAATATGGACAACCAAAACGGATGGTTCTATTTCTGCCCCAATGAAATGCAACGAGTTACTTAGTATCTGCTGGGTCATTGATGCCAAGATTTTGACTCAATTCCGATTCCTCCCACAAATTAGTGTGCATGGGAAAAAAATGATGAAACATGAACAATGGCTTATGCAGTATATCCTTATATATCCCTTTATCGACACTTCAAAAACTACGAATAACTACCATCATGGGTTATGGAAAAAAATATAAATTGGTTTGAAACGAGATGGCTCGCATATGGAAAAAACCTGACCACCCCCTGCTAATCCAGTTCTGGATCCCAACCTCGGCTGTGGCCCTGGAATGGCCTGGCAATTTTTGCTGCCGGAAACTCCTGGATATCGATTGTTCATGTCTCACGATTTAGATCATGGCCCATCCTGCAACCTTGTAAATTCGACGTTGATGGTCACAACTACTGGATAAAGGCGGCGTCCCAGTTACACATTTCCTAAAAAAATGGCAAGAATTCCCTAGAAACACAACGGTTTACACTTAAGGCCTTTGCAAACCTAGCCCGTTCGTGAAAACCCAAACAATTCCCAACTTAGAAACATGTGTTGTTTCTTCTTTTTTAGTGGCAGTTTCGGCCGGCCCGCTGTGGGGTCTCACATCTAGCCTCCATGGGAAGGGCCAAGTGGCTACTGCGAAGGTTCGGACTGCTGCGCAATTGGATGCTGTGTTTCTGCTTAGGTAACTCGAAGTCATCCACTGCTGCTGCTGTTTTTTGTGAGTGCAGATTGCACAGATCGCCTTCGAAAATGGCGGATATCTCAAAGGTGAGATTCGTGGCTGGCTAAAGCATGTGAGTACGCCAATGCAACCTCTGAATTTGAGGCAACTGAATGACCTGGCGGCGACGATACAGGATGTGAATGAAACCTGGGGCACCAATGGGCACCTGCAAATTTGGTCGTGCATTACCTAAGATAAAACCACAAGACTTTGGATCATTTTTGGAGGGTCGATAACGGTCGATTCATGTCGATTCTGTGAACCCCCCATACCCACAACATCATATCAAACCTGTTCAGCTCTTATTGGATGAACCAACTGAGACATCCTCCCATCATCCCATCATCCCATCATGATTCTTGAAACTACATGGAGGTTTCCACTGTCATCGTGGTGCCCAAACAAATCATCCAATTAGACCACGTGGGTATACCCATGGTTTTTTAAATGAGACCTGGCAGCAACATCCCAAGAACTTGTTGTGGAGACCTCAGCAACTGGACACTTTCCCAGTTCCTCCAGGAACTCGTAGCCCGGCACTGGAAATTCCACGTCTTTCATGTCAAAGCCATGCGCAAATAGATGCAAACAGGTATGATGCTTATGTCAAGTATTCCACTACCAAGTCACATCACATCACCACAGGGTATTCCACTATATCACACAGCCATCAGCATGCAGTCATCATCCAACACGAGCAAAGTGTAGCAACCCCACAGGACTTCCATCCCCGAGCCACTTTGGGAAGTTTACAATGTCAACCTTGGATTCGCGGACCACTGGTTAAATCATTGCGGAATACCAAATTTCATAGTCATTTACATTATTTCAAGGGTGATTTCATGAATCCAGGGTTGCCAGTATCCGTTGCCTAATCATTGTCTACAAGGCGGTGCCTCCCATTATTTTTGTTGGCTTGGTTTCACCCCATAAATATCAATATTATAATATCTAATGTACTCAGTTACTTGGATAAGCCTACCAAAAAAAAAAAAGAAAAAAAAACATTTTTTCCTGCTTCATGAAGTAAACTCAAACATAAACCATTCCATTAATTAACAAACCACGACTGCGGATCTGGGGCGCCCAATTTTATAAACTCTCCATGGGGAATTGTTCTAAAACGTGGTAAGCCCGATAATAAACCATCCCCTATAGAGGTTGATTATTAGGTATACATAGGTATATCATGGTATATCGCTATTTGGGAAAAGTGACCACCAAATAGCCAAATGGTTGGCTAATAAGATGGTTTATGGCCTTATTGAGTTTACCACATTTCGTGGCTCTCGTCTCCAGCCGCGCATCTGTCCTTTCTTTTTTGGTCGCTTCGGACTCGGCCGATCCGGCGCGGAACCGGCCGCGCTGTGCCGTTGCACAACGGAGGCTGGGTCCTCGGTGTGGGGGCTTCGTCGCAAGAAATCTTGGCTAATTGGGGGCCGTCGTCTTAATGGATTGGTTTCACGAAAATCTTAACCGGAAACCATGGTTTCAACCATGAAAGAAGGAGGCTTCCTCTGAAATTTCGTTGAACTAATGATTGCATTATGATTGTCACAAATAATGGATTTGAGAAGGAAAATGGTCGAAGCCACAAACCAAAAGGAAACGTTTGAAAGAGTGAGCCAAACATGGGTCAAGATCAGGGCATCCAAACCATTAAAGTGCAGACGTTTGGCCTGAAAAACACATATCCATATCCCGCTGATCACAGACAGGCTCGACCATGGAAGGGCGTCTGCACAATGGCAGCTTCAACTGGCAATTGGCTTTCAACAACTGAAACATACATCGGTATGTTGATGAGGTGTCATGATTGTCCATATGTCTTCTCAAAAACAACACATGGGGTATTGTGAGGGGTCCGAGAAGATCCGAGAAGCCAGTCAACAGTTTAAATGTATCAGAATAATTATGTTGAACATTCCCCGTTGGTCCTATTTCTTGAGTTTCTTGGGAACAAAGCTGCTGCAACCCAAACCTATCTGCCCTCGCAATCCTTACCCTGTCACTGCGTCGGCTGACTTTTTCAAGCACTGCAGCCAACAAGCCTCGAACTTCTTGAGGGAAACTCTTGCAACACTATCTGTCAACTCACCAATCTCCTTGCTGGGAGTGGAAAGGGCTCTTCTTGGAGTAGTAATCTCCATTGAAGCGAGCCTCCACCACTGGTCTGCCCAGGAAGTTCTCAACACGCTGCTTCNGAGTGGAAAGGGCTCTTCTTGGAGTAGTAATCTCCATTGAAGCGAGCCTCCACCACTGGTCTGCCCAGGAAGTTCTCAACACGCTGCTTCAGCTCTGCTTGGCGGCCTTCCCACACCTTCTTGAACTCCTCATCACGGATGGGGTAGGTGCCATCC
>BGPT01000744.1:216956-241275 GCA_003297045.1 Symbiodinium sp. clade C Y103
CTGGTGCCATAGTCGCAAGGCTGAAGAACAGTCCCAAGGCCACGCCTCCGACTAAAGTCGGCAGCGAACCCCAGCCGTTCTCAGTCTCCATGTTGGGCGCGGCAGCTGCATGCCTGGGAGATGGGGTGCTTCCACGTGGCAAAGTGCCTGGCACAAAGGCCAAGCTGCCAGCCACAGCCACCAATCCGACAACTGCAAGNCCTGGGAGATGGGGTGCTTCCACGTGGCAAAGTGCCTGGCACAAAGGCCAAGCTGCCAGCCACAGCCACCAATCCGACAACTGCAAGGCCGCGAGCCATGTTTCTCCAACTGGCAGTGCGGAAGTCGGTTTGGCCTTGAACCGTCGGCCAGTCTGTCGGTAAGAGTCAAAACTATAGGAACCGTTCAAAATTGATGGCTTCATAATGACAACAATCTGTGTGTTTGGTGGTATTTGGCTGTGTCAATTTTTGACCCCTAATCTTGGTTGTGAAATGCAGCCCTCTGTTTGCACAAGCCCATAACAAAAACAACCGTTTGCCCTGTGAGATCTAGGGATCAATTGACTTTCTTGTTTGGTTCAACCATCAATCAATGCTAGGTGCAGGTTATTTTACTGGTGGCTCCAGGACCGGTTCCAGCATGGATATCCCAAGAATCGCGGGAGTATGAAGGGACAACCATCGTCCTGCGTTTGCCCCTGTGTGCAGAAAACTGCACGAACTCCGATCAGTGTCACAATAGAGGTCTCACTCAAAATGCGCCGAAATGAACGGAAAAAAACACCCTGGAAGGATTTCCCTTTGGAAAATCACCATTCGCTTCATCAATGGATTGGTTTAAGGCAAACTTTCCAGCCCGGGCGCTGGGCTTCCAGGCCAAGGCTCCCATTGGCTTCGTCGCCAGCCATCAGGAGCCAATCACACGTCAACAACACATTTTGTAAAACTGGATCTTCATGGTGAACCAAAAAAAATCGAAGATCTGAATGATGTGTGCAGTTTCTGTATTGCTGTCATCAGCTTCATCTCAGGCAGGTGGTTTCAGGGGGCTCAACCGCTTGAAATCTTCCCGCCCTGGTGAGAACGCTTTTGATCCGCTCATGAAATTGCAACGCGAGGGAATGATCATATAGGGGTTCCCCAAAAAGAAGATTTATTCAGCATAGGAAAGCACAAAGTATAAGCAAAACACCAGCAATGTACTAGGCAATCCCTGCTTGTTTATCTTCTTGGTGATCCATTATTGGTGTCGTTCACATTCCAAACAGGTGAATCCAAGCTTTCCCATCCCAATGTGATATGGAAAATAGGACAAAAACACCCGTTGCGATGCTTGCAAAAACACACACATCGGAAAAAACACCCTCGTTGTCCGGACAACCACTATTTCCCAACTCACTTACTAAGATTTCGTAAGCCTTTCTTCGGGCGATTCCTCTCATCAATACTTATCATCATTTTCTATAGTGAGGTCGTTCTTGTCCATGATCCTATGTCTGCTTTGTCAGCGAGTCAGCAAAGTGTACGCACCAGAGATTCAGCGCAGTGCTTAGCAGATTTGTTTTGCAAGTCTAAGAGGTCAAGGACCATGTCTCACTGTTGAAATCAATATCAATATAATTACAAACATAAACACATCGATCATGAGGTAGCTCTTAGTACTCCCATTCTGGACGGCGCTCGTGCCCCCAAAGTTCAATCGCCCCATGCCAGAGCTCCTCAGCATTGCACATGAACAACCTACAACCAACCCCCTAGACAACGATCAACATAGGGGTTCCCGAACAAAATGAGTAATGATACAACATTGGGGCATATAGAACTAATACTCCCAAGGGAAGACAACCAAAAATAGCACCCTTTCGAGGGAAAACAAATTAGGTCCAACTGCAACTTTGACCAACCGTCAATTTTCATGGGAAACAATACCCTCTGGTAAACTAACATAACTGTGGAAAATCACCATTTTTAATTGGAAAATCAACTATAAATGGCCATTTTCAATAGCTATGTTAGTTTACCAGAGGGTAATGATCAACCATGAGATTTTGGGGTAATTACATACCGTATTCTCAAACAAACCCCATGATCAGGGTTGCTCCCAACATCCCTGATACAAAGGGGGGGAAATGGGTAGATATATTAGAACTTCTCTGGTTATTTAAGATAGCCAGGGAAGACCAACTATAAATGGAGGTTTTAATGGGAAAATCATCCAAAATTAGCAATTTTCCCAGAAGGTAAATGTAGATCAAAAATTAAAATTACTAGTTTCCCCCCCTTGTGGCTACCATTTACCTTCTGGATTGGAGCAATCCTGATGATTAGGACTTTATCCACATTGAAAAGGCTCCCCTCCCTGCGGCAAAGTGGAGCTTTTTATCTTCCACAGAGACCAACTTCTGGGGAAAAGGAACATGCGCCCGCCAGTCTGAGCAATTTGTCAAATTGATCTTAAATCAATTGATTTCATGCAAGGAAACTACATACAAACTAGAACAACCTGAAGTGATGTGTGATGTTTTCAACAATTTGACCCCACATACATATATTACATATATAATTATAATTAATTATACATATATATGTATATCCCATCAAAAATTGTGAACTTCTGAGGTCTGGTGCAATAAGATACTCTTTGAATGCAGGGACCACCATCTCAAAAATCACCAATCAAACCAGCCATCCCCAGCCATTCTTGAGATGGATGACTGGGCCATGTCATGGCATAGCATTTTCGGATGTATTTTAGGGCGATGTTTAGATGATGATACTAACACGTATAATTAGTTGTTCTTTTTTTTTGCAAAGAATCATACCCCCAAAAAAAATGTCCGAAAGTGTGAGTCCAAATACAATATTTAGTTTGATGACTTTCCCGGCTAGAATGCTATAAACCTCTATTGCCATTGCCTGTAGTTCCGGGACTTCCCATAGCCAGCCATGTTTGATTACCAGTTTGGTTGGTTCTATTGTGTTACATTATACATTCTTATATTTTTTCATATATGGAGGTTTCCTAAAATAGGGGTACCCCCAAATCATCCATTTTCATGGGAATTTCCCTTATAAACCATCCATTTTTGGGTACCCCCATTTTAGGAAACCCCCATATACATAGCCCATGGTATTCCCACACTTCTCAATGATGTCCTCAATACCTCCCATTGAATCACAATTTCTAGTGGGTACCCTCTGGTAAACTAACATAACTATGGAAATTCACAATTTTTAATTGGAAAATCCACTATAAATGGCAATTTTCAATAGCTATGTTAGTTTACCAGAGGGTACCACCAAGCTTATCTAACTTAAGGACATCATGCGCTCGCCGCAGGCCATCTTCCTCCAACCCGGCCCGGCCATCGAACCGCTGTGACGTTCGTCATGCTCAGCGGCCAGCGGCCGCGCCAAGGGATGCTGGTTGCAGGAAAGGTTAAGGTTAAGGTAGCAATCCCGAAAAGTTAGATAAGTTGGTAACATCATCAAATCCCATGCAAATTTGGTGAGAATATGTGAGAATGATATGTCATATGGGTGTCTTTTTGGGGTTACTATAAATAGTGGGACTTGGTTGAATCTACTTAGGCAAGCCAGATCATTAGAATGAATGAGCCGCTTTGTGGGGTACCCCAGACTTCAACGTTGGGACTTAACAGTGGCAATGGGGGAGCATCATCTTCCAACTTGATTGGTAAACATGTACTTAATTCATGGCAATGGGACAAAATAATCGTTGAAATTCTTGAAACAAATCTATATATGATGAAATCTTCGAAGCCAAATGTGATTCTGATTCGAAACAAAACATTCTACATTGGGATGTTCCTACTTCATGGCCAAGTGCCAAAGTTGATTCACCAACACAAAATATGACAACGTTGTCGCAACGGTCTTCTCTATACTTCTTCTCTGAAGCAGTAGGAATTAACACAAATATTGGTGGTTGAATAGAGTTGACCACATACCGATCTGGAGATGGCCTGACTTTCTCCGTGAAATGTCCACATCTCGACCTACTTTCTGGTAGGTCGATTCGTCAACTCTTGGAGGCACGGCTCCAGGATGTCTTCCGTTCCGATCACCTCTCCCGCCATCCCAACAAAATTAACGGTTCACCTTTGGTGAACTGATCTCCTAGGGAGCGCCCCGAGTCGCCCCGAGGGATGCTTTGCCTGTCGGAGCCCGCACCAAATTGCTAGATGGCTGTGTGTGCAAATAAGGTATCTCTAAATCCGCTGCAGAAGCGTCATGTTCACCATGAAAATTGTTTTGTTGGGGAAATTGCTGTGAGGAGGCGTATTCAGACATCTTCCAAGTAGTGGCCAGCAAATGCGTTGAATACAGTGACTCATCAACAAACTGTTCAGCAATCTTCTTGACCTGTGTGAAACGACTGACGAATATGAATACGACCATTCAACCATGTAGAATTTAATTGACTAAGTATCACCATCAGAATTGTAATTTTATACACTGTAAATCCATAATCAAATCATGAATTACCCACCCAATGGATCCCAATGGTAGGTCATAAAAAGCAGATAAACCATAAGCTACTAACCCAATATTTTCCAGGAATAAAATGTTGAAACCGTCATAGCCGTGTTTGTTGAAATTTTCAGGCCGTCTAGCCAGTTCGACAGACCTACTGTACCCAAAAAATCAACGGTTGGCCTGGTGAAATAACCCAACTTACATTATATCATAAATCAGATCTGAATTGATTCTGTTCCAACTAGTGTTAGTCTGTGTTCGATCCAGATTTTCGCTTGGTCAATGGTGTCCTTGTTTTTTGGTTGTTAGAGTATGTGCAACTCCCAATGAAATCCATAAAATCACCATGTTTCATCATCATTTTGCCGCTGAAAAACCTACATTCGGTGCCCATTGGTGCCCCACGTCCGCCTGGAACCTCACCTGGTGAGCATCTTTCCGGGAGCTGATGGACTCCTCATGCCGTGGGGAATGCAGATAAACTGATAAACTATGATTCATTCATGTTGTTTATGTGCTTTTTTATCTATCATTTATCTATCATTTATCTATCATTTATCTATCATTTATCTATATCTATATATATTTTATATTGTATGCTCATGTCATTTATCTGATTCTGTATTATATATATATGCAATCAGAAAAAGGCATTTAAAAACACATAAATCACCAACAACACATGCGTGCACATGATCAAGCATCATAAAAACATCGATATGCCATTATTTTAAGGGTAATTCTACCATCCGCCAAGACTGCCCTCTTCTCGCGTTTTCCTGGTGGGAGAGTTCTTGACGGATCGCACGTAGGCTGTCGTGGGGGACCTGAGCGACGAGGGATTTCACCAGCCAAAAACATTCAACAGGATTGGATGGCACAAAAAACATCGGGATTTAGTATGATTTAACTAGCCTAAAGTGATCTAAAATAGTTGTAACATGTTGTAAAACCAACTCGTCGAGATCTAACCAAGCCCAAACATAGATTTCAAAGCCTAAATTTGTGATATGACTGTGTTGGAAAAGGGAAGAAGTCTGTCCAAAGGTAAATCACATGTCGAGCTTGTCACCAACCCATCCCCAAGAACAGAACAGTTGAAGGTGAACTCTTGAGATGATGGAAGGGTCAACTTAGATGACCCGAAATCAGCCCCTTGCTGCCCTTGCTGCGGAACGAAACATGGTATCTGGATTCAACCAAAGACCTACAGTGAGGAAGTGGCGGCTAGGGATGATGACTTTGAGTCCTGAAGACTTCCCTGGAAAAAAGAAATTCCCTGCAGAAGGCTGGTGTTGATTTTTTGGAAACAAGACACCCAAACCAGTTGACCATTTTGCGATGGTTCATTGGACCATGCACCTGTTGGACCTAAATTCATGGTGTCAACGTATTGCAGTTTTTTGCGAACACCTCCTATCACCAACCATCAGTACTGAAAGAAGGTCTTCCGCACCACAAAATGTGGTGTTGTGCCTCCAATTGACATAGACCCCGACAGGAGGTTGGAAAATAACGGAAAATTACTTGTATTACTTTCCTCTAAACAAGGATGACCCTCAGGGTTTATGTTACTCTGGGAGATGGTATATGGTAAACCTTCCCTTGAACCCATTGAAATCCCCGATCATCTTGACCGCGCGATGCTAGAGTTGCGCCGATCTTTGGCCATCTGTCTTTGACAAAGGCCGCGCGGCAGTTGAATGAGTTTGATGAGCACAGGCATGGAAAGAAACTCCCATGCATATGAGGAGTGATCATGACCCGTTTCATGTCCAAACATGGAAAATGCTGATTCACAAACTCATACTGCTCATACCTACCATGTCCACTAGCATTTTGACACTTTGGCCAGGTGCTTGGCAAACACATCAGTGGTTCTGCAGTCTCAAAACCAATGCCACTCCTTGGATCCACGCCAAAAAAAACTGAGCTCCAATTTGGCTTCAATGTAGTTTGTGACTGAAGCCTTTCTCCCATGATATATCTCCCATGATAAAACTGGACTCCCATGAGTGGTATTTGTGATATTTGTCGAACAATTTGCGTAACACAAACATGCAGCCCTCGCTGTGCACCTCTAGGTCCAAAACATGTAACCATATATAACCTTTGCCCGAGCCCTTAGCCTATTGAATGCTATGCTGCTATGTGCCAAGTTGTTCATCAAAATTCAAGCGTGAACACCAACTCTCTCCATAGCCATGCCTGGACACCAACATGGCATCGGCATCCTAATTATTCACAAACAACAACTGAACACACACACACACACAGAGACACAAAAAAAGGTAGAACACTCTGGCAGCGCCAGCTGGCCGAAAGCATTCCAAAAAAACCACTCACTGACTCACAGCTGCGGCCGTTGGACATGTTGATCATCTTGGCTCCTGACGCGGAAAGTGGTTGGGGGCTTCCATTCTAATCATTCTGACGTTGGTGGTTGAGATTTTCCCACCCAAACATTCTTGGAAGGGTCAGCGGGGGGTGGAATCCCAGAGCAATGATCCCCCATGCCTTACCCTGTCACTGGCGCTGGGGCTGTCCACAATCCCTCCTCAGATCCTTTCCAGGGAGCTATGGAGGGAAAACATGCGAACGCATGAGCATGAAGAAACCCATCAGAAAAGAAAACCAACATCAGAAAACCATCAGGAGCAAACATATTGTAACATCTTTACAACCCCTGCGTTAGGGACAGCTGGCCGTCAGCCCAAGGTTCATCCCGAAATGCTGCAGCTTTGTCCAAAGAAGGCGGAGAACCACTCCCGCTACTGCAATCATCATCTCAGTCATTTTCCAATTCAACATGACCATACCACTGGGAGTATATACAGCATATACCCCATTACACACCAAAGTCCATTCTTCATTGATATTCATTGATTAAGACTTGTTCCACACGGTCTTGCTGCTTTACCCATGCCCATCACGTTCTGTGTAGCTGGTGAAACAACAACATCTTATCACCCAAGTCCTGGCGCGGCTCACTTCATGACCATCATGATGGACATGATCGCTGCAAAGAGTCCGCTGGCCCCCATGGCAATCAACTTCAGCATCCTTGGCGCATAGCTCGACCCGGCGCGACAGTTGGCGGAAAGTTGTGGGGATGAGACTTAAGTGCTGTTTGCTGGTAGTTTTCATGGGGAATATGGGGAAAATGAGGATTAACTGATGAACTCAGTTGATTAACTGCATGAAAAAACTGATGCACACCTTGGATGGGAGGGGGCACCACTGGGCAGCCGCCTCAGGATCAAGTCTGTACCAAATTGGATGCTGATGCTGTAGACTTTGTTTTGTACCTCAAATTCAAGAGACATCAAGAGACATGACATCCAAGTTCAACCCAAACAAGAATGACATGATCAAGTTGATAGTTCTGTTGGTAGGGATATATAATAGTGTATATCTGGCCCCCCCAAAGGCCAATATGATCTTCTCTGATCATCACTGGTCATCTCTGCACCAGGTGACAGAAGAAGTTGAGCACCTGCAAGCAAACCACCAGCCAAAGCCTTTGCACTCTTGACAATCTTCAAGTTCGCAATTCCTCAGCAGAACCGCACTCCTGGTAAGTTGTTGTTTGTGTCTTTGTGATCACACTTGTGATATCAAGCCCCGGCTAAAATCATAGTCCCCCAGTAACTAGGCTGTCTTTTTGGGGTGGCACTCATAAAGTGCCAGAACTGTGATCATTTGTTTGATCTTGACTTGATGATATTTCACATTTCCGTGGACATATGAATTCAGTTCCAAACAAAAACATGGGCCTGGACTTTTCTGTGAAAAAAGAGGCCAACCATGATTCAAGCTCAAGGTTCAAAAATGATGGGAATCCCTCATGAACACCCTTCAAATCTTGGGTTCCAGTGACCACTCCATTCCCTAAGCTTCATTCCCAACAACCTCTGCAGGGAGCTTCAAAAAACTGTGACCCACACAATCCCGGAAAAATAAAAGAACTGGGTGTTGATGTTTGAAATCAACGAATCCATGAAACCTCAAAAACTGTTGGGGAACATCAGTGAAACTATATATCCAATTGCTTGTGTTCCATCACAATGTCCGGCAGCGAACACCGCTGGGTTCAGGTACCATCCCCATACCACCCCACGACAGAGAGATCGCTTCCCCCTTAAATTGCACCCCTTAGCAACCATGGTCTCATATCGGATCTTCTCATTCGTCGCCGAGAATCGACTGCGGTGCGCCACCAGGTGCGGGTCGTTTGGATCCAGAAACCTCTGACGAAACCCAGGTGGAAAAAAAGGGGAGGATTGTCTGGTTATTATTATTATTATTACTATTATTATTAATATTACTATTCTTTTATATTCTTTTTATTATTGTTATTATTATATTCTAGCATTCTTGATTACCAACATTACTATTATTAGTTGGCCAATGTTCGCCTCCTGCAAACATACAAGAAAATATGGAAAACCCACCATGCATGTAGATGATTTTCCTACTGAAACCATTCTTGTTCTTTTCCGCATTTCTTGGTATGTGTACATATGTCATGCTATGAGTTTGATATGTTGATTTGTATCCACGTTTGATCCATATTTTGGCGCTTCTTTGTAGAACAACTTGCTATCTATTGGATAAAAGGTGGGGCTGCTGACAAATCTCATTATGTAGACCCTGCACGGTGCCTCAACACCTGTCTTCATCTAGGTGAAATTCATTGGTTGAAGGGAAAATCTACAGGAAACCATTGATTCTCCCATGAAATGTAGGGGTTCCCTGTAAATTTTCCCTGAAACCAATCCAATGAGAAATACAACTTTGGTGTTTTTTTTCACATTTGGAAACCCAAACCCATTGTTCATTGATCAAACGTCCTCTATTCTGAATGGCTGGTTCCATTTCACTTTGGCGATCCATTTAACTCCTCAAGGGTTTTGGCCAGTGAAACATCCTCATTGATTCGGGAAATCAGTAAATCATGTTTCCCAATATAAATCCACATCCCTAAAACCACTCCACTGATCAAAAACGACTGAATTCACATCAAAATTGGGAATCTTCAAACACATGTTTCACTGACATGTCAGCACTATTTCCACTGATGTTCAAGCCCCTTAAAACCAATGAATCATAGCTAATCTCATGCCCTGCCTTCAACAAACGAGGAAAACCTACAATTTCTGTGGGATATTGCCAAATGAAGCTTATGGCAAAAAACAGTCATGACACACCAGAAATGATGAAAATAAAAAATGCATCATTTATTCCGTAATTTATTCCATCATTGCAAGTGTATGGATGCCCTGATGATGCCCTCTATAGTAATCAAACATGGCTTGCTGGAAAATCGACCATTTAGTTGTTTAGTTCTTTAGTTCGATATAGTTCGATGATGTTCCCAGCTAAAGGGCTCGGATTCGCTTGAGGAAGCCCCCCAATCAATCATCGACTCGACAAATCCAAGAAAAAATGCCCCGGGAAGAGCTTGATGATATCATAATACCTCCATTGACACTGGGACTTTCCCACATGTTCCCTTATTTTCCCATGAAATCTCCATGAAATCCTATCATTTTAGCTATAAAACATCCATTGATGGTGGGATTTTCCAGTTTATTTCCCCATCTTTTCCCATATGTTCATATATTTGTCCCATATTTTCCCATGACTCCATGAACAAATCCCCGATTTCGCCGCCAAGCGGCGGGTCTTGGTTGGGCTCGTCGCGTCCGACGCCCGCGGGACGTTCCCGCACCTCATCGGCTGGCAGCAGAATGGCCTGGCGGTAACTGGCTGTGGTCTATGGCATTGTTTTGCCAGTTACTGTTGAGGCCCCCCTTTCAATATATAGCAGTTCTACATGGTCAAAAATGGCGGATTATAAAGTCTTGGGGCGACTTACTGACTTATAACATCTTATAACTGGTATTTTGGGCCACAACTGTGCGAGATATACAAAAGTTGGTGGTTGGTGGAGTCTTGGAGTCCAACTTTTTGGGAAAATCTTATGAGTTCTTGATGTTTGATGTTTTGTTGTTCCGTTTCTTTTCCGGGGACAATCGCTGAGTTTTGGGCGAGAAATGGGTGAAACTGGCCCGTGAGAAATTGGTGAATGTAGGCTTTGTATGCTTCCAGTAGAGGTTGATTATCAAAACAATTGAGGATATATACACGATATTGACCAACAATATGATTGTCATTGATTATCCAATGAATTGGCTTCTAGCAACCCCCAAATAGATACAAGAGTTAAATATGAATCTCTCTGTATTTCGGAGGATGTGAAGCTATTGTCATAAGTATTTAGGAATGATTAGATCTGAAAAAGACAACTCCCCTCCGGTGTCATCAAGCGTGGCCACGCAAAACACGTCAAAACCATTTCACAAAAATGATGACAAAATATGTGAACACTTCTAAGATGAGAAGATTCCACTACCTTCTGGTAATTGAACAGTTTGCTATTGATTCAATGGCTATAGAAATCGTTGATTTTCCCCATGAAAAATTGTGATTTTCCCTCTAAAAATTTCCCTTTAAAAAATGCGATTTTCCCATAAAACATGTTGATTTTATGGGATTTCCCATAGTTATGTAACAGTTTACCAGAGGCTAACCCTTGAGAATTTCCCAGCGGGTCGGGCGAGACCTCCAAGTCAATGACGCCACGGACCTGGCGTTGTGCCCATTCCCCAAAAAGGAACCCAAAGATTGCCAAAGATCTATGACACACACATATATGTTATACATTGTATTAAATAACTAAATATACTTATATATTATATATTTAAATAGTATATATTATATGTATATATATATATATATATTATACACATATATATATATAGTCCGGGTAATGTTTTATAATTCAACAAACCCTGAAATATAGAGCTATATTAGGATGATCATTCCCACTCATTAACCATCGTCTATGGTGAAGTCGCAGTGAGATCGTTAGAATTTACCCAGAGATGTCTGTGTGTGTTCTCTCTATATTTGTACATATTGATCATTAGGGCTGATGATTTCAAATTTGATTGATAATTGACATAGAAACATTGTTGCGACCACCAGGCAATTCTGCAATGATCACTGGCATGAACTCAGGGGGAAAAGTACACTGCGTACTGGGAAATCAAAAAAACAATGCGAGCGGTCGTGATTTGGACACCAGCATTTTGTACAACAGCATTTTTACATATGCTAACAGTTTCAATATGTTGTATTGTTTTCCTACAAGAAGCTTTCTCTGAAACCAATTCTGCGAGTAATTGTGCCTGTGTGCCCTGCAGTTGCTGGTGGCCAACCCCTTCAAGCGTGCTGAGTCACAGGGCTACATCTACAAGAGGTTGACTTCCCCCCCAGTGAGCCAACTTTTTATCAACCCTCCGAGTAGTTTGAAGGATCCCACCATCTCGCACTCCCTATTATCAATGTCCACTTCAGGAACCTAAATTAGAGCTACCTACCATATAAAAGGTCCATGCATAAGGGGTATGTAAGGGGATATGCTGATATGCCCCACAAAGTATGGCTTTATATGGTACAGTACCTCCTTTTGAGGTTCCTGGAATTCCCATTGATATTGTCCCACTGGAAAACTGGAATGTCCATTGGAGAGAAAGTTCTGTCCTCCGCCGTCCGGTCAACACATCTCTTTGACTGTCTGCATCTTCGGCACGTCGGGTGGCACGACCAAAGTCGCCCTCCCCAAAAAAAGGGTAGACAATATTACTTGGCGCTTCACCACAGTAAGTGGGTTTTCTACACTTATGGCCAGTTCATCCCAGTGCGGAAGGTACTCAGGTATCGATAACTGGAATAGCTGGATGATTTTTATGCATCTTACTTGCAACTGGGGTGAACCACCCCACCTGTTGGGATCACGCCCACAACCCGGCCATGAATGGTCACCATGAAGGGTCACCAGGAACTGCCAGGTGGGGGTTTCTCAAAAACAAGGTGCAAACAATGTGCAAACACATTTTCATTATAATACACACACGCAAATATATATAATATAATATAACATAATATAATATAATATAATATAAAATAGTATAATATAATATAATATAATGTAATATAATATAATATAATTTAAAATAATATAATATAATACAATATAATATAATAAAACATAATATAATATAATATAATAAGTAAAAATATATATACATCTGTACACGCACACGCACATGTATATATACATCCATGCATATCCCTCTCTCTCTCTGTGTATAAATATATATATATATATATCACGTTTAAGCTGTCAAAATGGACTAGGATGCTTTATCATATCAACATTTCTTTCAATATATCTGAGCTTGCATGATCATGCTTCTTATTCCGTTAACACTGCTTTGACTACTATGGAGGTTGTCAAATTTGACAATGACTTCAATGACTTCACATTGTGGTTTTGGGAAACCAAACGAATCGACACGATCACAACGGCAGCATGGCGGGTTCTGCCAACCCAGCTGGATAGTCCACGTGCCATCCGCTAGGGAAATTAAACATGACGCAGAAACGCAGAACAGTTCAATCCATAGAAACGTGAGAAACCTGGAAATCTGAAAACATGATATTACATCGTCAAATACAATTAATATCATAACATCCCGGAAACACTTCTCCAGTTTTTTGGGGTTACTATCTTCAACTGAGCCATGAAACATAGAACCACCCCATTCCATTGTACGGGTTAATTAGTCAATCGGCATTCCCGGTATGGATTGTCCCTATTCAACCAGGTAGCGTACCCAACCAACGAGGGTATTTTCTCATGGCCCAACTGATGTAAAAAGGTTATGGATCGAACAAAAAGAACCAGCAACTCTGCTTCAGAATTTGGTTCGACCCTATACTCTTGGCACACGCTAGTCATCCCTTTAAAAACACACTTTCAAATCTTGGCATACATGATGAACTTACTGGCCAAACCATTTTCATCCATTCTCCAATGACAAAGATCTGCCGATGAACGGCCTTCTTTGCAGCTAAATTGGAATGGACAATTCCTGCTTCATGCCACTGTAAACGCAATGATTTTCCCGCCCAAAAATGCCCCCTAAAAAATACCCTGATAATTTGACATATCTACAGATAATTCTCCTCTGTTAACACATGGCGATGTTTGATGATTTTTGCTATGTTAAGTCACTGCAAAGCATCACTCGGAATTCTCCACTCCCATGAAGTACAACTAGGCTGTGGGGATGTGAGCCATCCCCGGCTCAGCCCGGCTCCGTCCCAACTCAGCCCAAAACATGCCGCTAAAAGCAAATGATTGGGATCATGGCAGGACATTCTCTAGCTTGTTCTTTCTCGAACATGTAAAGATATGCAAAGTCATCATTGAAATCAATACTGAAATGTGTTGAATTATAGTCAAATTACTATATACAATAATATATTCATATCCACATTCAAACCACCAACCCGGCACTCCAATCCTGTCGACCAGCTTCAGGGGTTGTCCAAACAGTTGGGAATACTGAATCATTATGAATCATTTATAATGAGATAAATGATTACCAACTTAAAGATGTTGCACAATTTTCAAGCAGGCCCCCTTCCTAAATCCACTGGTTTCTCATCATGTTCCTTTCCCTTCAGGGCCATAAGTCGGGGTACATCAAACAAACCCATAGCTTGTCTCCTTTTTTGATGATTGACATCTCCATCTTAAGTGATATATGGTTGGTTTACCTCCATTTTTACTGGTGAAGTTCCTATGGTCATACTATCATATTGGGATTCTTTCAGGCCTAGATCCCCATCAAATATGTGGGTAAACACTAACTTAATCATTGGATTGGTTTAAGGGAAAAATTACAGGAAACCATGGAATTTCCCATTAAATATAGAGGCTTCCTGTAAATTTTCCCATTAACCAATCCAATGACTTAAGCTACCCTGCATTTTTGAGGCCTTCAAAGTCTACTTGTTTTTTGTCCGCTGAGATGACCGCGGTCACAACGCCAGGGTCTTCGCCCTCGGCTCGTGGAGACTCGACGCACGGCTCGAGCGTTGCGAGCCACGGCGTGAAGACCCGTGGCTGGACAGGCTGCGTCTGGAGCGGCTCGACCTGGCTGCGGAAACCAGTCCAGGTGGGAAAAAAACAGGGTGTTTTACCCTCTGGTTACCCTCTGGTAAACTAACACAACTATGGAAAATCACAATTTTGAATGGGAAAATAAACTATTTCTATGGCCATTTTCAATGGCTATGTTAGTTTACCAGAGGGTATTTAACATAGCGGTCAAAAGTCACCATGTTGAATGGGCCAATTATCATAAATCATGTATAATGGCCCATTTTCCCTAGCTATATGGATAGTTGAGAAATCTCCTGCAGCAGTTGGTAGATGGCACTGTAAACATCCCATTCTAATTGATTTACAATGTTGAATTACGTCACCACTAGTTACCAACTGGTGCAAGATTTCTTCCATCCACATTAGCATAACATAGCTTTGTAAAATGGGCCACTTAAAGATGAGTTATGATGCTTGACCTATTATACATGTTGATTTTCCATAGCTATGTTCAATAACCAGAGGGTAACCATTTGAAATAAATGATGGTTTAATGGGACTTATATAATGGGGGGCATAGAATGGTACATACAAACTTATACAACTATATAACCAACTGGTAATCAAAGTGGCTCAATGAGAAATCCCCGAAATCAATGGAGGTGTGTGGCTGAGAAAATCATCGAACTAAATGGGCATTGTCCACGATTGTCCAGCGCGCCAGTTTTGACTAATTCTCTAGGTGTGATAATCCCTCGTGACAAACCAATTACGTCTCCAAATGTCCTTTTCATTGGGTTATACAATCACGACTAATTTGCGGGAGACGATGGTTTTTCCCGTCAACAAAATTAAACCCCTCAGCCAATAACCATTCAATGGAGAAGCATCCAAAACAACCCTAGCACACTATGTGTTTGGTTCCGAAACCTGTGCCCAAGGAGACAATAACACAAATCATATGCAAAAGCATTGAGGTACATCTACAGCCCACTGGCAATTTCAAACGTAAAATCCAGTCCCTCAAAATGCAGTATCCAAGATCTATACCAACTCCACCCCAAAGAAAACATACAAAAAACATTTAAAAAAAACACACATAGAATCATAACGCATGAGTTTGTCTGAACACAAGTATGTCCCGAATTTATGGCATCGTTTCTGAGAAAATCATGATTAGCGGATAGCATGGAATTTCCCCCGAAACATATCAACAGAGCCCATTTTTTTCAAAAAAACATGTTAACTCTCCAAGTCACGAGTGCCGGCGAAGACGCCGTTGGTCATTCAGCTTCCGCAGGTTCGCCTCAGTCAGAGCTTTGTCAAGGCCGCCTTCGAAGCGTTCGAGGCCTTGGAGGTGCAGGGAAGCCACCATGGTCTCCAGCAGATGGTCGAATTCCAGGTGCACAGAAGCAGTTACCGCTTGAAGACCCAGCAGATTGAAGGAGACCTGGCAGGGGTGGGGGTTGGTAATGGTTGGGAATTGGTTGTGCATGGTCGATAGCTGTTGTTGTATGTCGTTACATGTATAATTTGAATTATATGTATATATATATATATAACAATTTGAGGAATAGTTGTTGTAGTCTTAGTTGTTTTTTGCTGGTTCCTTTGGGGTCAAGAGACTGGCTTCTATAGGGTAACAGAATGAAATCCCCATGAACATCCCATGAGTGGTACCCACTTTTCAAAAAAACACGTTCCTTCCGTGCCTGGTTCGACACGTCTCCACTCACCTGCCCCGCATCATCCGCAGCTTGGCTGTTGACGATGCGCTGCAGCTGGTCGCATAAGGCGAACCGACTTTGGTCGCAGGAGAGGTCCAAGATATTTTCAGGTCGGAGGAATCCTGGGATACCGGGCAAGCAGTTGACGTACACCAAGCAAACTGCTCATTTAACCATCAAACATGGTGATTTAATCATCAAAAATCGTGATGTAACCATCAACATGAGGGATTTAACCTCTAATATTAATGGATTCATAAAATGACTTATAGAAGTGTCTGAAAATGGTGTATGTGCTTCAAATGGTTGCTTTGTGATCAGTATTGTAAGGAATGACGGGGATGTAACCAGCTGAAGAAAAATGGGACATCAACCAAAATCAGTGTGTTCCGACTGATATAGTTTCTGGCCCGGCCACATCAAGCAACAGTATATATAAAGGAAAGTTGGGATCATCATACTCATTGCATGTAGTGACCAATGGATCCAAGTTCCGCCAGAAGCAAAACTGAGAGGTATGATACTAAAATGTAACACGAACTTAACTGAACCCATCATTTGTGGGATGTGCCCGAACTTGCTACGCATGTGCTAGACATCTTGGTCTACCTGTCCTCATACCCATGATTCTGACTGTATGGCTCATATTTCCTCCAACTCCGTTGGAAAATTACCGAATGGAATGAAATCTATGAACACAGCCATTGTCTGATGCTCATAAAACCAAGGAATGGGCACGCAGCATCTATGATTAGAACCACCCAACACTGACAAGCTGGGAGTGAGAATGCAGTCCAGCAAAAGAAACACTGCAAGTTGTCCTACAACGGTATGCGGTACGAAGAGAATTTACAGGACACCTCATACGTTTCACTGTAACTTCCCACGGTTTCCCCCGATACCTCAAGCGAATCCAAGGAAGTTCATCAACATCCATGGAATGTTTTTGACGGGAAAACGAAGACAATTGTACGATCACTCTTGGAATTTTATTCAAAACATGCATGTGCAATTCACGTCCATGTACGGATGGTATAGTATGTATGTCTTTGTTGTACATTATATTTAATATATTATATATAATATACATATATATATATATATATGTATAACATATGTATATATGTATATTATTTATAAATGTGGTAGTAGTATTATAGATATATTACAGCACACATATAATTGCATATATGTACACATGTGCAGCAAAAGGTGCCATCTAAACTTTGCTGCTTGTCCTCGGGGATCATCCATCTATTCTGTAGGGCTACCCTCTGGTGAACTAACATAGCCATGGAAAATCACCATTTTTAATGGGAAAAACCACTATTTCTATGGCCATTTTCAATAGCTATGTTAGTTTACTAGAGGGTAGTGGATTTTAAGGGGTGATTTTCATTGATTTTCCACATGCAATCATATACATGCATATATTAGGTTCACCAACCAGTTTCAGTTGCATTGGTTAAAATATCCCGGTAACAGACCAATAAATGAGAAAGTGAACCCCCCCTATGATTCCCTATTCTTCGGTCTTTGTGGAGTGTGGTGTGGTAATTTTCGAAGCACCCAATTTTTCTTCATCAAATCTGTCGCCCAGAAACTGTCCTGGCAAAGCCTAGGCAGTTCAGTTTCCGGGTTTAGCCGAGACGTGTGCAAGACCGGTGGCAGCCAGTTCGGTTTCGAGTTATTCCGAAGATTTCAGGCTTTGGAATTCAGGTATTTACTACTATAACTCTCCAAATGCAATGGGATATAAGATATAATTGGTGATATTCTTGGGATATTAAGCGGATATCTCTCTCTCCATCGCCATCAGGGAAAACCCTGTCCCAGCTGTGCTGGGATGTCATAGGATGAATTGTTCCATTACCCAAACATCAAACCCTATGGATCAAAATACTATACCTGAGAAAGTACTTCACTTGTTAAGTCAAGCCCAAAATACATTCTCAGAAGGTACAGCTGAAACCCTAGGGAAACTTAAACATTTGGAATTGATAAAGAGTTGGATCGGGTATGATTGGATTTTTGAACTTAGATCAAAAAGGAGTTTGGATAATCTTGGATGCATCTTGTGATTCTCAAATCCATGATAAATTGGATGGGATATGATTGGATTCATTACATGTAGATTTAAAATGAATGGATCTTGGAACTTCTTGGAGTCCTTCGTGACTTTGGAATCTACAAGAATATTGCGATAAATCATTGGCTGAATTTGTATTAATTTAAAAACCTGAGCATAGAACAAAAAAAAACATGCGGCCATTTGGTCACGATTCCCTATACGTAAACCATCATTCCATTTGGTCACGCATCCCTATACGTAAACCATCAAAAATGACCTTGAAAGACTATTTCCCCACGATAGCCCCATGAATATCCTATTCTGATCCCAGTATCATATTGGTCATAAGCCATTACAATTATTGGTTCATTGGATAAATCCCATTATTATTGGCTAAATTTGGGGAAATCCCGTTAATTGGTTAAATCCCACTATTTGTTGGGTATATAAAACCCGTTCTACTGCTTTTCGAAGGGAATTGGCGTTGTTTTTTCTGCGCCGAGCAGCTGTTCCACATCCTGGCGGTTTGCTCCAAACACCCCGAAAACTTTGGGGAAATGGGCTGAGTAAAGAAGTTCAACCACCAATTACCCCCAACCGAAACAAAAACAAGAAACAATTGGTTTTCTCTCCTGTTTGGCTTTGAATTTCCATCTTTTGGAAAACCAAGCCCCTCTTTTTGTCGAGCAACTTCGCCCGTCACCATAGTTTTGTTGGCCAACTGCCAATCTTTTGCCATGTAACATTCCAACATGCCAACCATAAACCGCCGGGCTGTTTGAACATACTTCAACTGTCGACCATTTTCCCCATTGAACCCAACCCCATTTTACACCTCCAGGGCTGATGGAATTCAAACCAACTGGGGGCTTGTCATCGCATTTGTCACATGAACATCATCCATTGCAAAGGGATTCACTGGATTGGTTTCAGGGGAAATTTACTGGAAACATGTTTCTTGTCCAATCAACATGTTAGGGGTTCCTGTAATTTTTGGCCTTCAACACTATTCAACCAGGTCAATGACGGGTGTGGGTGGAAATGATGGGAATCCCCTCCCAAATTCTTACCCATGCGGTCTATGATGGTCTATGTATAGCGATATAGTAAATATTAGTAAAAACCAAAATCACCCCAGCTCCCAGGTGAAGTGGTATGCACGGCAGCACACAGCTGCAGCCTGTTTTAACAACAGTCTTGAGCCAAAGTAAGTNAAAAACCAAAATCACCCCAGCTCCCAGGTGAAGTGGTATGCACGGCAGCACACAGCTGCAGCCTGTTTTAACAACAGTCTTGAGCCAAAGTAAGTCGCCGGATGGCAAATACTCCGTTACTTTGTAACCATTCTGTGCGTACTTGACTTACTCATATACTATACACACTCTCGGGGTCATTTCCTACGGTATTTCATTTCTATATTTGCCTACATTCGAGATATTTTGGATGAAAGTGTTTGTTGATCATCATTTTACTCCATGTTACCCGTTTATTTACTTACCCTCCGCTTATTTAACATAGCTATGGAAGCTATGACCCCTTTACTTCGATGATAAACATGATTCTTTACCTACCAAACAATGGTGATTTTCCAGTTCGCAAAGTGTGAGAAATAACCAGAAGGTACTTTAACACTCCAGCTCCCGAGCGCAAACCCAACAGTTGAGGCCCTTTAACAGTTATACATGGTGAACGAACATGGCTATAAATGGGATTATACTTCTATAAATGGGGCAGCATGGGGGCAGCTTACTAAGTTATAACTGGTAGATCAAGGGCCATAGGCGACCGACATCTGTCCTGTCCAATGCTCAGAATCTCGAAGGACGGCACCTCAAAGACCACCGTGCCGCTGGTACCGGCATCCAGCGGCGAGTCGTGAGGGGAGCCGGCCGCGGCACGGGAGCGGGGGGTCGTCGTAAAGGTAAACGTGTCCTCGGCTCCGGAAAAAAAACGCATAGAAAACCAAGCACAAACTATGCCAGTGAAATCAAGTTGTTCTGTTTTCTTGTACTGATATGTTTGAAAAGGTAAAGAAAGAGTCTGGAGTGGTGAAATTGGGTTGGTTTGCCAACAGTTACAAAAATAAATACTTAGGATAACCTCTCCTCATAGGTTTCTATCTACAGATATAAAATATATAAACTATCCAGCCATCCATTCATCCTGCTTCTATTTTTCCATCGATCGGCCATCGATCGACCTTTCGCACTTTCTATCCTTGTACCTGGCTATCTCGCTAGCTTTGAAATTCTTCCCTCTACTGCCAAACAGGTCATATAGAGGACATTTGAAATTACATTGATGGGCCACAAAGTACATGGAGTTAGATAACAGCTTTGTAAACGGCGTGATTATATACATATACACTTTTTCAATCCCCTTGAAAACATCTTATAACATCTCATAACTGGGTATAACAATTAACACAGGATAACACGGCTTATATATATACATATCCACTTATTTAGCCATTCAAAGACAATCCGTGGTGCATCCACCTAGAGGGATGTGTTTCTTTCCACGGCCCCGCAACGCCAGGCATCGTTTGGCAAAGGCGCGAGGGAGTCCACGTAGCAATCCTGCGATGTGATGCCACCCCAGCTATGTTTGAAACAAAAAACATGGGCAGTAATATACATCTATATTATATATATATATGATATATATATATATGATAAATATATATATATATATATAGATATGTATCTCGAATGCTGCTGTAAATCTGTATATATATATATGTATATGCACCATGAACCAATATACATGCAGTAGATACAGTAGCTAACCGTGGGGCACCACCTTGCAGTGCACCCCCTGAATTTAAGATGGAACACAAACATGGCTGGATCCAAATCTGGAGAAGAATCTTCCAATGCATGTTTTGGGGTTCCCTGTCGATTCTGGATATATTTATATATGTAAATGTATATGTATATATGTGTGTGTGTGTACTGTATATATCTATCAATAGCAATGCAGCAACCCCTGAAAGGACACAAAAGTGATTTACAACTAGTTAATTTAGTTACATTTTACTGTTTTATCCTTCAGGGGGTGCACATATTTTGATTTATTGATTGTCTTCTTTTCATCAATACATGGCAAGGGAGAGCTTTTGGCTATATATGAATGGTGAGAACTTTGATACACATTTACACATTGTCTATGAATGGGATTTTTCATTGCCAGGCTGCCAAAAGGTTGTACTGGTTGGTGGATTGAACGCCGAGAACAGCTGTTATTCAAACATTGGAAGCATCACACATGGTACGCCAGTAGGAGGGAAATAAACATGTAAAACAGATTTGAAAGGACCTAAGTATGCTAAGTGGAGGGTCTTGGAATTCTTACGGGTGTTGTTTGTGGGTCGTGATTTCTTGATGTTTCTTCGTATCTCTTCATCAGGGTCCTGGATCTCCCGGATGCCAATCAAGAAACGCTGCTCGTTGGAGAGGTTCTGAAACCTAGGCCACGGGGGGTTTACCCATGGTACCTGAAAGCCACATGACACCTGTGAAGTGATGGATGATGATGGATGGTCCACATCAATCTCATTCAATTCCCCGTGGAAGGCAAGCAACAAAACAAATTCTCTTGCATATAGAGCTCCATGGCCCCAAAATGAAAAAAAACAAATCTGGCAAATCTGGGTATGTAACTACAGGTCAGAATGCGGTGCCCAGAAATTGCATGTCAAAGGTATACCGTATACCCAAATAATCCCAAAGATAAATATGCTTGTTTTCTTTCCGGGATCTTGACTGTTTGGCCAACATAATCTATCTATTCTATCTAAGCAAATAGAAGGAGCCGAGCATGTAACACTTCCACCTTCACGCGGTTCAGGTCCGCATCGAGCATGTCCACCTCGATTTGCTGACGGCTACAGCTTGTGTTCCATCAATCATCCATCTATTAGGGTATCCCCATTTGTGGAGACCCTATTAGTTGACCTAGTTCTAAACCAACTTCTTAGCTACCCTTTGGTAATTAAACGTAGCTATTAGAAAATGGCCATTTATAGTTGATTTTCCCATTCAAAATGGTGATTTCCCATAGTTATGTAACAGTTTACCAGAGGGGAACTGTAACAGTTTACCAGAGGGGAACTGGGGCACCACCCTCGGCAGTGTCCTCTTTCCCCCGACGACCAGGCCACGTTCAGCGCCACCGCTGAGGAAGTTCCATCCAAGACGGAGCCAGCGATCTGCGTGCGGAGACGATCCTGATCTTCGTCATCAAAACCTGATCCAACAGGGCCAAGGTCCGAAAAAAAAAAACAGTCACAGTATGGTAAAAACAATTTGGATTTAAGCAACAAAAAGGGGAGTTAATAGGATTTATAGGCCTTTACCAGTTATAAATGGTAAAAACAATAGCTATAAAATGGGATTACATGTATTTCCATGCATGTGGGGAATTAACTGCAGTTACATGTATAACTGATATTTTGGGCCTTAACTGAAAGTTGCGGAGTTTTCCATTTTTTTCGCGCAACAAAGCCATAAATGGATAACCAAAAAAAAAATAGTTGAATAATGTTGACTGGATAAACCAATGGGCCAAAAGCTTTCTAAAAGCAATGGATGGAAGCAGACTGAAATCCTGGAAACAAAAAGGAAGGAGAGTCCAGTCGAAAATGCCCCTTGATGTGCGCCAAGGAGACCCAAACTGGATCAAACTGGTGGTTTTCATGGGACTTCTGGAACCCCAAACTTCAAACGGTTGTTTTTTTTCCGTTTGGGCATGCCAAGAGAACAATGATATGGCCGCGGGCTGGCTTGAGCCTCTGTGGCAGAGTGGGGAAGGCACCTCGAAACCCAAATGAACCCAGCATGGAAGGCCATTAAGGGGAAGACATTTGTCTTGTTGAAATTTTCTTACAAGTCCAATTTTTTTTACGGTTTCTTTTGCACATACATCGCTAAATTTATGTTTATTTCTTTTCAATGTAGGCTCCAAATGGCTCCAAAATGCAACATTGTTTATCACCCCAATCACCGATCCCAGTGTGCAAGCAATAAATTGGTGTTTCTCGAAATCGGAGCAACCCTGGCACCATTTGTTCCCTGCTAAAATTACTTAGAATATTTTTGGATCTGACATGATCCAAAAGCCTTCCAGGTTCAGGAAACACAGAACGCCCCCAAAAAGTCATCCCAGAATCCAAGTTTCCCTTCCCTTCATGTGGAAAACCTGAATGGGCAAAACTCAATTTCTTTCCTTTCGCCCAAAAAAAGTTCTGCGCTTCATCCCAGTTTCGTAAAGCCCGCTTAGATTCCCAACCAACAAGCCGCCACCTGCGCTATCATTGCCGCTTTGCAACACTCCAAAAACGATTTGCCGCACCATCTGCGCTGTCCCCCCTGCAGCAGCAATGAGCTCAGCTGTGGCGACTCCGCGGTAAGGCACAGCGTTTCG
Organism: Symbiodinium sp. clade C Y103; assembly: GCA_003297045.1. Lineage (NCBI taxonomy): Eukaryota > Dinophyceae > Suessiales > Symbiodiniaceae > Cladocopium > Cladocopium sp. clade C. Next base: position 240,684 of record BGPT01000744.1, read on the forward strand.
TCCACCTCCAAGACTGCGTCGTAGCACACAAGGAGCAACGAGGACACGGCGCCCAGTCTGAGCCCGAGGGGGAAGCACATTTAAGTCATTTTAAGGGTATATATAAATATGGTGATTCAATCAAGAACATTGAACCTTGAGGGTATAAACTCGAGAAACATGGGGATATAATGTAATGGGATAACACTCCCCAAAGGTGACTGGCTTGTGAACCGGCTATCAGGTTGCTTCAATCCCCGTGGTATCTCGTGATCATCACGGGGGTGGGGGGCCAAGACAACAGAGGGGGAGAGGTCTCTTGGTCAACATTGGAATTTATAGTGTTTTTCATTGGTTATTTAACATAGCTATGGATAAAGGCTCATTCATAGATGTTTTAGGATGATTTACCCATTTACAATGGTGATGTTCCAGCGTTAATGAGATAAGAAGCAGAAGGTAACTTACGGAAGGGTTTCCAGGGATCCGCCAACATTTGGTTCCAAAGAAGCGCTTTGTCCTTCTGGGAGAACAGACAAAACGCTTCTTAGATTTTTCGCAGTCACATGAAATGTAAAAACGCTTCTTTGGAAACCAACTGCCTTCTTGCTAC
>BGPT01000744.1:268969-307997 GCA_003297045.1 Symbiodinium sp. clade C Y103
TACCATTGGTATCAATTGGGGATGAGTGGCTGATATTGGTTGCCTGTGTTTGCTTGCTGCATTTTGCATGCAAATGTCAGCATCTTAGAGCCCAAAAACGTGGCAGCTCGCAAGAATTCCACAGCTGTCAGTGGTTTCACCTGCAAGTTGGAACACGGACAATGCCAGCTGCTGGACTAGTCCCGCGTATGCACGGACCTGTATATACATATCATGTAAATAAATATAAATTAATATATGCATGTTATAATATATATATCCCATATTATATTACATTATAATGATATTACCATATAATATAACTATATATAACTTATACTTATGCGATCTTTTGATATCTTTTGCGCGCGTATCAATGCGTGCAGCATGAAGCTTCCAAGGGCACATCCTGCTGTGCTTTTGTTGACCCGGTACGAGGTTGGCAATTGTGAATTCATGGAAGGACCGAGCTTCCGAACTGCCGTGTACGTGAACGGAATTTCCCTTTGACTGTGCATCAAAAGTGCCAGACCGTGCCGGAGCTACAATAGGAGCTGTATGTAGCTGCCAAATTCATCCAAATTAAAGTCATTCAGCAGGAAAAGCAACCACTATCGACTAAAGCCAGAGATTCAAAGAGCTGCAAGAGCTGTGAGGCGTGCAAAGGTCTACAATGGCGTATGGCCTCAGGGATAATGCCTTCTGACACCTCTGTAATAAGGAGCAAATCGACTAGGAGATACCCATGGCTGAACCACGTTCTCTTCGAAGTCATAGCTGTTCTCCATGGCCCAGTCATAAAACACAGAGGTGCATCTTTCGGGGCGCCTTCCACACTTGCGATTTGCAAAAAATGGGTCAGGGCACGACGTCGTGGTGCCTCGATGATAACTTTCCCGGCATAGCCACGGTCGAAGCCATAGAACTGGGGCATTTTCCACACAGAAGTCTGGCGAGTTNAGGGCACGACGTCGTGGTGCCTCGATGATAACTTTCCCGGCATAGCCACGGTCGAAGCCATAGAACTGGGGCATTTTCCACACAGAAGTCTGGCGAGTTACAATTCAAGTTCACCAGTCCAGGTACGCAGCCACGTTCAAGGCTTGGAACCTTACTGGTTGGAAGAGGATCAGGAGAAAAAAAAATGGGCACGCCTGAGACGCACCTCTCCAGCAATCTTGACAGGAGAATAATGCAACACGCTCTAAAAACATCTAAAAACGACAACACACAGATGCGAGACGTGGAGAAACACGCAAAACAAGTACCAATGAAATGGCTTCAAGCAGAGAGCATGCGAAATTGAACATGCATATTGGATTTAAATGGTTTTCATTGGATCCAAGGAGATTGAACAAGATTTGTGGGGAATCCAGTGGCAGGATAATATGTTAATGCATGATATGCGTGTTTTGCCCTACGCATTCCACCTTGCCACGAATGTCGACTGTGTGCTGTCATCATTGTCATCTCCAGTCCAAAGACGAAAGAGAAAGTGAATGAAAGCGAAAGTGAGTGAAACATATTGAGCTAGTCTCACTACATCTCGCTATGACATTTAGCGATCCAAAGCAAATGTTGAATCCACAAGTTCTGACAAGCTAGGAAAGGTAGGGAAAGGTTAAGGTATGTTAAGAACATCGAGATGGCAACGCAGCAAAATAAGCACCATTAAGCACCACAACGCCGCATGCAAAGTTCTCACATAGCTGCTTTACTTACCGCAATCGCCACGCTTCGGTTCAGTTTCCTAGTGGCTTTGGGACGTGGGTTCAATGCTACTGAAACCTAAAGGGAAATAAGGAATTAGATTCGTACTCATCGCCCAGCGCCGAAATGTCAACTGCAAAACTGCAGAATCATTGCAAAACTCGGAACTAACACGTCGTCTCAATATTCAACCTGTTTCTCACTTCAATTTGTTTGACTTCGACAGACCTGCCTTTGTTGAAAATATATCAACATATCGGGCTGCAAACCCTGTACCATATGAATGAGACACTTACCAGTACATCTGAGTCAGCACACAGAGTAGCATGGTGTCGCAGCTACTACTTCGATTGTTTCAGGGATAGTTCTTGATGTGTACGCTGCACTTGTCGTTTGCAAAATGATGACTAAGCCATCGGCATGAAGTCCACCCTTGCCCAGGTTGGGGTTCAAACGAATCACGAAGAATTGTCCGCAAAGGCCGCTCTTCAATGCATCCAGATTGATGCTCTGCAGTTTATCATTCTTCTGAATCCACAAGCCAGTGTTGAGAATCTCGAGTTGTGGGAAGCTGATGCGTATCAACTTTGGATTGTGTGCAATCAAAATGGGCCTTGCTTCCTGTCCCCGCACTTGCCATCTGAAAGCTCCTGTGTAGAGCCTGATATCTTTGCTGCCATCTTGGGACCCGATCCGTGCAGTGCTGTTTCCAACCCGCTGCAAGGATGTCAAGTCCAAGTGGGTCAAGGCGAGATTGTCAGTGATCAGCATTCCACCACCCTCACGAGCAGCCACATATTCCAACAACGGCAGCTTCACGGTCACCAGGTTTGGATTCCCGAAGAGGAGGACGTCTTCATCGATTCGACGAAGCTGCGGCACATCCAAGGATTGTAGCTGTGCACACAAATATACTTCGAAATCTTCGTCAACGTGCTCAAGATTCGGAAAGAAATCTTGGCCGAATTCCAAGATAGCTGTATTGTCAAAGAACTCGAGATCCTCACCAATGAGTTTCAAAGATGCAAATCTGATGGCCGTCAAAGCATCATTGGTGTAGAGCTCCAGATCTTCTCCAACTTGCATCAAGTTTGGGAAAGAGATAGTTTCGAGGCTATGGAGGACGTACATCTCCAAATCCTCTCGGATCTCCAGCAACTTGAGCACATTCAAACGTTCAAGTCTCCAGCAAAAGGATAGCACCAAATCCTCTCCAATCAGCTCCAAAGCTGGAAAGGCAATGGTTGTGACGTGGTTGAGCTGCCACATGCGAAGGTGAGATCTGGTTCTTCGCAGAAGTGGAAATTGGAAGATCTCCAAACCTGGGTTGGACGCCAAGAAAACGCTGCCAGCTTGGCTCAAAGCTGGAAGCTCCAGGCTCTGCAATGAACTCATGCCCTGCAAGGACAAGCGACCACCAACTCGCTCCAAAGCTGGGAAATGGACTTCAGAAAGTGCCAGATTTCCCTGGATCACCAAATCCAAATCTATCTTCTCCAACCCAGGGGCAGCTATTTGATGCAATGCCACATTGCCAGAAATTGTCATGCTCCCATTCACCAAAAGCAGCTGCTGCAAGTTGATGGTTTCAAGAGGTGGGCTCCATTGGATGGCTAAACATCCTTGGATGGAGGTGAGTCGGTTGCCTGCTTTGACGCAACTCACATCTTTGAGCAGAGGATCTTCAGAAGTCAGCAGAATGCTTCCCTCTATGGCCACACCTCCCGTGGGATGCGGAACTGTTACAAAGGCCTGGCTCAGAACCAAGCAGCCATCAGAATCATAACATGTTGAACAGGTTGACATTCCAGAGACCCTCGTAGCATATTGAGGGCACTGACCTTGGCGGCAAAATCCATCCAGGAAGTCAGCTTCAAAGCCGGCATCTGCACATTGACATCCAAAGATTGTTCCCTCCGCATCTTCCACTGAAACCGTTCCGCCACCGCAGTTGGAGGTGGCCCAAACAGGTCCTGTTGGGCAAAAGCTTGGACCGTTTTTTTCCAGACTCCAAAACGTGGGCTCAACTAAGTCTGGATTCAGCTCCAAGGTCGTCAAGGCTTCATTCTGAAAGACACCGAAGAGGCTGGTTAAGCCACAGGATACTGTCTGCTTGGGCACCTGGAACTTTGAGAGAAGAGGCAAGTGCACTGAAAGAAGGGCGGCATTTCCGAAGATGGCGAAGTAGGGGTTTCTGATTGAAACCAGACTCTCCAGTCGTACGTGCTCCAAGCGGGTGTTGTTAGTGATATAGAATGAATTCTCCTCATCCTCAACATCACAATCTCCGAATCCATAGTGGCAGCTGCTCTGAGATGGTGGATGGGATTTTTTTCTGCCCCCGACATGGGCAAGCTTTGGAAAATCCACTCTGGAAAGGTTTGGCATGTTGTAGAGCCAAAAATCAAGGTTGTACATCTCCAGGTCCTCCTCGATGTCTGACAACTTCGGCATTGAAATGGCGGAACAAACAGGCAAATTGTGAATCTCTACATCTTCCTTCACCCTTTGAAGAGAAGGCATTGAAAGTGAGTCAAGCGAGTAGCAATGGTGGACCTCAAAATCTTCTCCAATCACTTCCAGAGCAGGAAGGCTCAGACTCTGAAGTCGCACCAGGTGAGCAAACTCTGCATCTTCGCCTACATAGGAAAGTACTGGGAGTCGAATGGATCTCAGGTCATCCATGACGTAGACGACCAGGTCTTCCCCAATCTTTACTAGGGACGGAAAGTCAATTTCCTGCATGCCACTGCTACTAATGATGAGGTCAAATCGGATCTCTTCCAGGGAGGTGGCTCCGATCCGCTCCAAAATAGGGTTGCTGTCGATCAGTAGGTGCAAACCAACAAAGGTAAGGCTGTTGAAGGAAACTCTTTCCAAAACCCGGTTGCTCCCGACCTCAAGGGTCCTGTCAACCTTTTGCAAATGTGTAAAGCTCACATTTTGCAATGCTGCATTGTGTCGCACCACCAAGTTCTCGTTCACTCTTTTCAACCCATCCAAACGGAAAGTCTGTGTCACAAGCTTGGGAAGCTGCATAAAAATGAGGGAACCCCGAACTCTCTCAAGTTTTGGCAGCAAAATGCTCGTGAGCGACAAAGCACCTGTAACTGAGAGGCTTCCCACGATCTCTGTGACCTTCCTGGAGGCAATGCATTTCACATCGCTGGGACCAGCATTGCCTCCAGGACCAAAGCGCAGTGTTGCGATGAGTACACCATTGGAGTCAACGTGAAAATGGTCCTCCAAAAGGAAACAATTCGAGGGAATATTCCTTCCCTCGGTCTGCAACAACTGCACAGGGTCTGAGAGGGTCTCATTGCGAAATCCTGCATGCCCTGGCCCTTGCATGTTTCCGCCCGAATGCTCACCAGCTACTCCCGAAAATATGCTTTGACAGGAAATCCACCAAACAAGCCAGAAGGGAATGAAGCGAAACGGATGTCCATTCTTATGCTGCTTGACCAAATCTCCAAATCGGGCCAATCCAGAACCAAGGTGACAGTTCATGGAGGCAGCGTCAGCTCTTTCATATTCACACACACTCGCCATCAGGTGAACCTGGCTTGCAAAAAACATCAACAACCATGAAACAAATTAAACAGTGTCCTCTACCAGTGAGAAAAAAACGCTTACTTGATCTTACTTGCACCTTTTATATTCTGAAACTTCACAGGCATTCTGGATGAAGCCTCTGTGGTGTCATAACTTGCGCATACTTGCGCCACTATGCTTCATTGTCTGCCAGCTGCAGTTCTAAATCAGCCAGAATGACCAGTGAGGGCAGCTGTGTTCCGAGCTGCGATGAAAATAGGATAGCCCAATTGACCGGATGATGATATGCAATCTACAGTGAAAGCCACGTGCTAATACCACCAGAANGGCAGCTGTGTTCCGAGCTGCGATGAAAATAGGATAGCCCAATTGACCGGATGATGATATGCAATCTACAGTGAAAGCCACGTGCTAATACCACCAGAAATTTGCGAATATCATGAACACCATGAACAATCAATCTTGAGTCTATAGTCTATAGATCAAAGTTGGTGCTAGATTCACTGCATAGCACTTCTATCCTGGAGAATTGTGTTTCCAATGCAAATGCAATCTTTGACGTTCTTTTTTTGTGAGGTGACTTTGACACGGCTGTGCTGTCTTTCTTAGAGCCAGCTAAGTCGGCGTGTTCATGGCATGTAAAGACACATTCCTCAAGCAAATAGTGCTAAGTCCGAAACCCGGCAGAGCCACAAAGGGTTGACAGCTAGCTCATGATATTTCATGATATTCCAGGATGGTTCATGCAGCGAATGAAACCCCAAAGCGGGAAAAAACTAACTTCCTCAACCTTTTTCTGCGACTTTTCCAGCGGATTCGACATACCAAGATCCGCACTGCATCGTTTCCCATGGACCTTTTTGCGGTGGTCTCACCAGCTCGGCTGTCGACCTAGCAGTCCTGACCTTTGATCGCCTGAAGGATTTGTCTAGGATCGTCGAACGAATAATGGAAGGATCGCCGCTGNGGTCTCACCAGCTCGGCTGTCGACCTAGCAGTCCTGACCTTTGATCGCCTGAAGGATTTGTCTAGGATCGTCGAACGAATAATGGAAGGATCGCCGCTGGACTGAAAACGTGGAAGGAACTAATGGTATTCAAGGACTGTCTGTGACCTACAATGATTTGATATACCATTGGTATCAATTGGGGATGAGTGGCTGATATTGGTTGCCTNGGTATTCAAGGACTGTCTGTGACCTACAATGATTTGATATACCATTGGTATCAATTGGGGATGAGTGGCTGATATTGGTTGCCTGTGTTTGCTTGCTGCCTTTTACATGCAAATGTCAGCATCTTAGAGCCCAAAAACATGGCAGCTCGCAAGAATTCCACAGCTGTCAGTGGTTTCACCTGCAAGTCGGAACACGGACAATGCCAGCAGTTGGACTGGTCCCGGGCATGAACAAGGCCTTGTAGCTGCAACCGTCACATCAGGGCACCGACTGTTCCAGTGCACACTATGACTGCTTCAGAGCGCCGCCAGGTATTTTGCAAGAGGTTCACACCAACTGTTCCAATTTTTGTCACAGCGTCACACCCCCGACCAAGGATGACCAAACACATTCAGGTACAACATTCTTGGGCTGCAGTATGCTTCAAAAATGATCCATCAACACAGAAGATTTATATAGGGCAGCACCATCACTGGTTGCACAGCCCCTTTGTCTCTATGGCCACCGGGTCGACGTTGCATCGGGAACCGGGCCACAACAACTTGCTGCTTGGAGGCCAACTGAGACTGTACATTGAACTCTGATGGCCACACAAGGCTGGCTGCCCAACAACGGCCAGTTGCATCAGTTGAGGAATGTTGCATGAAAGTGTGGAAGTGTCATCAGAAGAATCAATTTTCAGTGACTTCAAAGGTTTCTGTGGGCATCCGACAAATCGGACCCAGGGAAAAGGCCGGCTCTATCCCAGCAAAAGATCCGGATTCCATCCAGTGCTATCACTGCTTCATCCCTTTCTAGCTGCTACTGGCATCACGGCAGAGAGACACTTGCCATGGAAGATCGTAGTATCTCCGCTCATGCTGACAGTGTTTGACCTGCGGACGTCTGAGTTTCAGCCATCTACCCAACGGCTACAGCTATGGCCGTCCAAGTTCCAAGGAAGTTCGGTCGCACATCAACCGGCAATTGCACTGTAAACCATATCATGTAAACATATCACAGAACATATCACAAACACACACACACACACACATATATATATATATCACATACACATAATATCATAAACCACATCAACCTTGCAAAAAAAAAGCCATTCAGCACTGAGCAGGTCTGAGAGGCTGCGAACCCACCCCGCCTGAGCCTTGGAATGGCTGAAAGCCTTGAGAGCGTGGCCTTGGGCAAGAAGCTGAGAAGCGGAGGACCCCGTAACGATAGGTATCCAAACAGTGTGTCTTGAATGGATTTTCCATGGTTTTTTCAGGTTTTCCATGGCCAAATGGTGAATTTTCAGGTTCTCCATGGCACGGTTGGATTACATGGATTCGTATGAATTCGTCTTAAAATAGGGCGTATCGACGTATCATTCTTGTCATTGTTCCCATTAAATTGGTATGCCACATCCCTCAGCCCTCCGAGCCACAGACCCAGGACCTTGTCGCATCTGGGTCTGACCTGGTCCTGTCATGGTGGCGCTGTTGCTGAGTTTTTGGGCCGAATTTGGCATAATTCCTATTGAAATCTATTGAACGAAATGCCATGCTGCCGTGCACTCTGTATAGATATCCCATTTTGCATAGCAATCATTTTGAAATCCCCAGTCTTTCATAGTCTTTCCTCATTTTAATCCACTGGTTCCATAGCCTGCTCCGTCACCTGGAGCACCCCCAAGACTTCTACCATCACCTGCGAGGGGGCCCTGGGATGCCACCTGTTGCGCCTTTGTGGCATGGGATACATGACTGGTGACTAATGATATATGATCCAAATACATCTATCCATCTATCCATCTATCTATCTATGTCTATGTGTCTATGTGTCTATGTGTCTATGTGTCTATGTGTCTATGTGTCTACGTGTCTATGTGTCTATGTGTCTATGTGTCTATGTGTCTATGTGTCTATGTGTCTATGTGTCTATGTGTCTATGTGTCTATGTGTCTATGTATCTATGTATCTATGTATCTATGTATCTATGTATCTATGTATCTATGTATCTATGACTATGTATCTATGTATCTATGTATCTATGTATCTATGTATCTATGTATGCATCTATCCATCTATCTATCTATCTATCTGTCTGTCTGTCTGTCTGTCTGTCTGTCTATACATCCATATATCTGTCTATCATTATCTAACTAACTACTGCATTTATATTTACACACAAATAGAAAAGACAATGATAAATCTGTCTATCATTGTCTGTCTATTTACAAGTAACTCAATAACATCTATCCTACATCAATCATCATGATCATCCTAGATTGTCCTAGAAACACTTGTATACATTAATCCTAGACTGACCTGAACAATTCTAAAATACACATTCCTCAACAAATTCTGAAGCGTTTCCTTCCATGCTGACAATGCGCACATTGCGGCACCTTGGAATCCGCCTTGTGGCGCAGTCATCAGCTGCTGCAAGGGTCCCTCCGGAATGCATGAGATACATCACATCAAAAATACACCCAGCACTTATCTCAAGGACTGCTCTGCCCTTCAAGAATGCACAAAAGATTGCAGAGCTATCAATTTAGCAATGTGTTGGCGCCAAGGCGCTACTGTTTGATACATCTTTAGTCTTGAGACTGGCTTTTAAAACTGCAACTCCATGCCATGTGAATGGCAGCTTGCAATGTGTGAAGGATTGCTGCCTTTGAGATCTTTGAGTCAGTCAAGAATTAAACCAACTTGAATTGCATGTTGTATCACGAAGAAAGGCAAAGTCTGATCATGATCCGCTGCCTGATTCTGAGCCTCTTGACTCAGCCTGATCCATCGAGGTCTGTTCGCACGTTTTCATGTGCAACATATCTCAACATATCTCAATGCGCTAAACCATGTGAAACCCGCTGCGGCAAAGAAAGGCGCCGACTCCATGCTCGTCTTGAACATTCTGAATGCGAGACGAGACCTGGGCCACATCCAAATACATCCACAAACCATCAGCAGTTGACCACTCGACTCGAGCTGCCCTCACTCCTCTCAGGCCATCACGCCAATATATCCAACAAGGTGCCAATGAGTATAACAACCTCGTGAGAAACCACCATCTGAATCCATGTCTGCAATTCTTGACGCATCTTGAGACAGCCAAAACTCTCAAACAAACCCAGAAAGACAAAAAGAGTTCCTTGACTTGCACGTGCTTCGCTGATGGAGGCAACGTGCAACGAATCACAATAACCATCAATAACCTCCAGTTCTGCAATTCCCATGCCGTTGAGTCGGGAACATTTCTTACCACCTCAGTCAGACAAACAGTGACCTCACAACCCAGCGGCGGTTTCAAGACCGAAAAACGACAAACAGCAGAGCTATATTTTGCAGAGGCACCCATGCCGCATTGCATACATGTTCCTCAATATCAACCTGCAAACGCATCAGCGCAAACGTCTCCACCAGAAGTTGAACAAACGCGCAACATTGCAAAACCGTGAGAAGCTCTTCATGTAAACCTCAGGGGTGATGGAAACATAAATATGGAAACCATGCCATGCGAGAAAGGTGGTGATTCTACCCCAACAATTGCACACTTTGTGTGGCGGCGCCGCATGTCCGCATTTTCTGGATGTGCCTTGGTCCTTGCTGGAACGGTGTAGGCTGCAGTGCCATTGACCAAGCCGTCCTGCAAATAGATCGTGGTGTTCGCCCGCAGAGTTGCCTCCACCTAAGCACATGATAAGGCCACATTCTGAGGCCACCAAAGATTTCCAGTGTCACAACCCTCTGAGATCCTGGCAGGTTTAGGACAATCGGTGGAGAAAAAATTCTTTGCTCCAGGGTATGGGCTGGCTAGGATGGAGATGACGTTCACAAAGTCGAAGAACCTCACATCAAATGCCATCACACAAGCCTTCATGACCCAACCTGCGCGATCTGGCTTGGGCCAGCTTGATGCCCGAAGTTTGCCATGATCCTCCTTGCATGTTTGTGAGCTTCCGTTTTTCAAATGTATCTATCACATACGTATACATATGCAGGCATTAGTTGCGTACTTCATTGCTGAACCCCCTTCGTCCACGGTTTCTGCACAAGCCTGAGGATGGTGCACAGATATGATACCTAGCATCAATAGCACCATGATGCAGGACATCATGCACCTCACCACGGCACCAGAGGTTCTTCGTCATGGTCTTTAAGTGAGTCTATTTCTCAGGTGTGATATCGCGGGGTGGGGTGTTGGGTTTGTTGGGTTTGGGGAAGGGCAAGATAGAAAAGTCGATCGTGTCAGGCTGTAGTGAAACCATGGCAAATCAAGACGTGGAATGCAAATCAATTTGATGCTCCTAAAACCTTTGCTGGCAGGCGATGGCAATTTAGAGCAACGGACTGCACAAAAGTCTGGGGTGTGGAAACACACAATTGAACTTTTTTGCCGATGCTCCGCGGCTGCTGAGCCTCTGAATTTGCCATCCAACGCCAATCAAAATTGTCTGAGTCGAATCTGAAAGATGAGCATGGGGGTTCAATAGCTTTCTGTGGAAGGTGATGAAAGCACATAGACATAACCACAAGCAGCTAACGGAATTCCTGCCATAAACATGCTTTGTGGACGGCTGACCTCTATTCATTAATCACCATTTCAGGTGAGGTTTGAATCCCCCCACAATTGGAAAAGCTAGATTAGGCTTTTATACACCACGGCATCTGGTAATTATCCCTGTTCTTGGTTGGCTGATCCTCGGAAATGGCAAAAAAGACCTGGGGGCCCTTGGCAAATCAAACCTTTGCGATGCAACTGGGTGTTCTGGCTGGTCGGCTCGTGCAGCCATTGAAGCAGCAGCGACCAACATAAAAACCTCGGGTGCAGCCAGCAAGAACGGAGGTTCAAAATTTGGGTGGAATGGGGTAGGAGCATACAATGTAAATCAATGTAATGTGGTATCCTGCAGTGTAATGTGGTTTAGTGTGGGTTTGCCGAGAAATAGGGGATGCCAACGGCCATTTCAATAGGGAAATTGCTGATCAACATGATCAACTGCAAGATTTTTGGGCGCCTCATTTCCAAACAAACCCGTGTGGCAAAGCCAACAATGAACAATTTCCAAGTTTGCACGAAATGGTGGGCTAGACATGTTGAAGAGTCTAAACAATACTAAGCAATCCTCAACTTGAGGCTTTGTATTGGGTTTACATGGGCCCAACATCGTTTACCACATGGATACTTGATGCAGGCCGCGTGCTTCAATCCTCAGAACCGGACGTAGTTCAGTGCAGAGTTCACGGCACCAACGGACAAGGCCGTTACGACAACTGCCGTGTAGCCAACCTCAACTGGCACACAGGTAGGGGCCCTGAAAGATTTGAAATCAATGAAATATAGCTTTTTGATGCTTTTTGATGCTTTTTGCAGGGAAATTTGACACACGGAATGTGTCCAAATATGTCCAAATCCATCCAAGGTCTGAGTGTAAGACCACCAGCAGGTACAAGAAATTCTTGTACCTCCAATGGTTTGTTGTGGCTTGGCACGTTTTGTTGAGAATCCCCTACTCCATTTAGTTCCGTTGGCCTCAGGATTTCTGGTGGCGGCGGCCCCATGGTACCTGGCCGCATTTTGGGACGCTCCAAGTGCTGGGTGTTGGGACCCTGTAGTATTGGCTTATGAGTCATATGAAGCAAGAATTAGAAGCCTCTGGACGTCCAAATAAATCATAAATCAAGAATACATGGATTTACCATGATCTTCCAGCCAGCCTTAGACAACCTGGTGCGAGCTGCCTTTTGTCAGCTACGGGGTGGAATGGCCCGGTGACTTTGGCTGACGATCAATGGCACAGGTGTTCGGGGTGGCAATAAATCTGGGGCTCCTGGAAGCAACACATCAGTGTGTTCCCTGTACTCCTCCAACCCTTCCAGTGGTCGAATGAGTTCAAACTTGGCCACCAGCAACACGCCCTTGCGGTGCGGTTCCGGATCGAAAGGCTGTACTTTGGTCACATGGTAGCCCAAGTCTCTCAAGCCAGCAGCATCTGCTTGGAAAGCCTCAGCATCCACAGAGACATATACAATGGTGCGAGCAGCAGTCGATCGCAACCAACTTTGGAAATATCGAGGGGTTCCTTTGCCTTTCTTCCGGTTGCGAGGCTGGCATACCAGAACCACATCTGGAGGTTGCAGGGTTGGAGCTGCAATGTCGGTGCCAGCTTGGGTTAAACGAGTATCACCATCCTTCAGCAATACCTCCATGGATTCATTCTGGGCTCGAGACCTCTGGTTGTAGCGCTGGCGACCCCCAGAACTCGTAGCACTGGCTGGACCTTTGGCCCAGCCCTCATCAATCTCCAGTTCGACTTCAAAATTTGAGTCATCATCCCAGTCATCATCGTCATCCCTGGCAGGCTTGGCTCCCTTCTTCTTCTGCTTCTCTTCATCAGGAAGGCCAAATGCTTCAGCCACCTTGGCATCAGTGTCATCCACTTCTTCTTCAGAGCTATCTTCAGCATCAGGCTGCTTCTTGTTCCTAGAGCCCTGTTGAACCTTCCCGTCGTAACGCCAGAACTGTTTGGCCTTGATTCTGTAACTGCTCTCATGTGCAACCTGGAATGGATCTTTTGCAGCTTCATCGCCTTCTTCTGGGCCAGCCGTGTCCCCAACTAAGGCCTTGTACGCTCTCGTTAAGGCTTGAAATCTGTCTGATGCTTCAGGATCGTTGGGGTTCCTGTCAGGGTGGTATTTCATGGCCAGCCTCCTGTAGAGACGCTTCAAACGGTTTTCCATTTCAGGTGTCACCTCACGCGTTTTCTCTTCCTCTGCTGCGCCTTTGACTGGCACAGGCAAGGTGGTCAAGTTTGGGCGAAACTCATGGACGAAGGCCGGGAGAAGCACCCGCAGTTCCTGATGAGCCAAGGCATCCTCTCTCAACAGTGGTGCGTTAAATGGTGCTGCTGTCAGTCTCTGGATCAGCCGTCGACGACTTTCTCCAGGGACAAAGCAGGTTAAGGCGTAGTCACGAGCTTTATCCTGCTCTCTTCCATCACCCAAAAGGAGTCGCTTTTGCTGGGACTGAGAGATATGAAATGAAAGCTGCTTCAATGTGAAAGGACTCTGTAGATTACACAACACTGCAGTGGTGTTCGTCACCTCATTGGCCGCCAGGTTCCGTTTCAACTCTCCCACCTCAGTGGCTGAGGTTCCAATCGCCACCACGTGTTGACAAAGTCGGCCTGGTGCCAAGCTGAGTTCACCACCACTGCAGAAGCAATGCCAAAGAACATCTGTATCACTCAAATCGCACATGTCGATGACTGTTTCAGATAATTCTCGCAGAATCCCAGCATGAGCTGCGATTCGCGAGCCCGCACCCATTTCAAGAACAAAGCTATGCATCTCCTTCATGAGGCCCAAAGGCATCTGGAAGGCTTGGTGGACATAGCGCCGACCGTACAACAAGTATTCCCGCCTTCCTCCCATAATGGTCCGCTTGGAGCGTGCCATGTTGGCCACAATACCCACCAAGCTGCTGGGTGCGGCTTCCACCACCGCATCTGCCAATGGTTGCAGTACACCCTGGACATCTTCGACGTCATTTCCCAGTACGATATTCAGCAGCACCTCTGTGCGTCGCTTCCCATCTTGCGGAAGTCCACGGCCCGTGAGCGCCACAAGGCTTCGGAAGGTGCCCCAACTGTGAACGTCATTGAAAATGCTGTAGCTTCTCCTGGCAAAGACGCACAAATTCGTACAAGTTCCATTCATTTCTATCCCCTTGTCTGGTGTCATACCTAAGCCTAAGCCGTCAGAAACCATCGAAAAAAAACAACGCAATATTGTACTGCGTCACGCAACACATAGATGTAGGTAGGTACGAGTATTGTACATGATATAGAATTACTTCCATGCATTGCCCATCAGCTGCAAGTGTCTGTTTTGTTGGGGGCTCCACCACACAAGCACCATCATGCACCAATCCCAAAAATGATCCAACCCTTTCCAACCCAGCTCCTGCGGAGTTCTCTGAGCTGCATGAAGCTATCGACACAAATGCTCAACGTTCTGATGGCCGCTTTGGGGGCCAGGACACATCCGTAGAGCGGCTCCCCTGGTGGACGTTCTTCAGGCGCTCCCGGGGGACCGATTAACACCTCTCCGTTGTCTTCCCGAAAGCGCCACTCGGCGCGTAAGGCGTAACGCTGCTGAGGGGTGGAAGGTCGGATCCTCCAGAGATGGGACGACCCTGTGACGATGCTGGTTGTTGGATCTTCTTAGGCTGTATCAGGCGAAATGTTGCTAGTTGGTGTGTGCACAATTAGAGATTGTATGTAATTAGTTGTAATGAATTCTTCACATTTTATGAGTAGAATATAGTAGAATGATGTCGAAATTTGCTGCTTGCTGATGCTCATTCTCCCTCGGCACACTTACAGTAATTGCTGTAGTGGAAGCGACTCTCCAGGGATTTTCAAGCACAGGACAGGATCAGCCAAACCCCATTTTAATATATTTATGATACCCCTTGGAATTCGGTTGAATGGTCATGTACCTCATTCTATAGTGATAAAATGGGGGGCATGACCCCTGTCCGCACGTGGCGCTCTATAGAATGGGGTTCATGGGGTAAAATTTCACCCAAATCCTCTATAGAATGGGGTTCACAACCACCTCTGAATACCTCACCAAATGGCAGAACGAGGGATTTTCAGGGCGTTCTTCCCTTGCTTGGCGTGGTTGGGACCACCATTTTATAGTGATCCGAATATGTTTGAAATTTGAAATAGTTTTTGGTTTCAGAGGCCATGGTGTACCATTTCATGGACGGGGGTTGGCTCTACATCAAACACTATCGTTCAGCAAGGCAGAATAGAACTAATCTTGCTAAACCAACATCTCTATAGAATGGCGGCTCATGACCATGTCCGAAATCGAAATTNGACCGTGGCAACACACGTACCACCAAAATCCACTATAGAATGGTAGGTGTTTTGGGGGGTCAACGAGTACCATTCTGTAGAGAAATTTCCAAGGGGGATTATTTATGTATATTTTTATATTGCATTTTCATTTCCTTCCCATCATTTTCCACCCTGGCCTCTTGAGACTTTCCAGTGGCACTTTGCTCCCGTTCAGTGCTCGTTCAATCCAGCGTCGCTTCTCAATCAGCTGCCGGCCATAGGTCAAATCCAAGAAGTCGCAGCCACCACAGGAATTGTAGTGAGGACACGCAGGACGTACTTCATAGGCGCTGGGTTTCACCTTCTTCACCGTTGGATTCACGTAAACGTCCTGAAAGCTGATGCCACCGTGAATTGCAATAGGATCAAGCTTTTGAGAAAATTATCTTCACAAAAAAAAACGTCGACCGCAAAACACAACGAAACATGTCACTCAAATTTTCGATATCTTAATCCAATACAATCCAATCCACCACCCTGTGAGTCCATGAAACCTTTCTCACTGGTCTTCCCCTCCCAAAAAAAATCTTCGCACCGAGCAACGATATCCCCCAAGGGCCACCTCTTTTGCGTCACTTTCCCGAAGGCCACTGTCACCACCTCGCCCGGAAGTCCACGTGGAATCATGAACTCTTTGGTGACCACGAATCGATGCAGGGTATGCCAGCGAAACTTCACGATTCCACCACCATCCTGACTGTGGCTGAACCAGGTGCCCGGTGAAAACTCATGAAAATCATGAAAATTCATGCATTGTGCACTAACGATCCCTGACGTGGCAATCATATGCAATCATTATTGTCTAGAAACTGCGATCAATTTAAGATAAATTAAACTTTGTTAAACTATGCCACCATTGACGTCTATGTCCTTCTGACAAATCCCGTCCTTGGGGCAAATACCAATGATCATCACATCCTGGGGCCAATCAGTTCGTGGCAGACCCATTCGCAGTGGTACTGCATCACGGATCCGATCTGCTGCCCTCTTCGGGTTCGTCCTGGGGCCTGGTTTGTTCCACAGCTCCACCGCAAAGTTTCGGCAACGACCCACGACAGCCCAACGTGGCAAGGGCCGGATGGGGCGGATGGGGCGGATGGTCAGCCCCATGACTTGCACCCAAAAGGGGGTGAGGCTTCAGGTAAACCATTGCGCTAGGGGGAAGGCTCACTTGGAATTGACTTGTAGCTTCCAAGATGCTGCACACCCAAGCTGAAACTTGAAATAAAAGCCAAGCAATCCTGCAACTAGCAAAAGCTTTTGGTGCTGTCAGTTCAACTTCGTGTCCGATGACTTGGACTTTCAGTGCTTGAACCCTGCATTCCTACTAAAGAGGGAAGAGCAAATCACCTTTGCTCTTGGACCTGAGATGGCAGAAGCAAGCAAGCCAAATCGACCCAAATTTCGCATGTCTTAGGTTGATTAGAAAATGGATGAAAATGGAGCAAAGGAACCATCATGAGGATAAACAGATAAACCCTAATCATCGCCTCAGTAGGCACATTTACCCGACAAAAAGTACAAAAAATGCAGACTTCCACGTGGCTGTTGCTGGATTTCGGTGGCCCCAGCAGCAACACAAGGCCTGGTCCAAGACCCAGTGGAAGCATTTTGTCTGGCCTGCACATTGCAGACATCGGTGCACTGTAAGCAGCTTATGATGGCTGTGTGGATCAAGAAACTCGGGTACCAATGGACCCACTAAATCGGTGATTGTTCGTATTAAACCATCCATTTTAGGGGGTTGATTCTTTCGACCCATAGCCATGCAGCTTCGGCTGGTACCTCGAAGCGATGGCCAAGTGATTCAAAGAATTGGTTGGTTGGTCAGCTGAAGCCACGAGGGCCGCAAAACAAAGCAAATGGATGTCAGAAATGCCAGGACATTCAACACCACAGGGTGGTCCCAAAGTGAATGTTGATGTGTTTTCTTTCTAGCTTGATGCTACCAAAATCCATCTAAATTACAGTAGTCCAAATTCAAGGGTTGGGCAACATGTACTGTGAGCCTCAGCGAGTCCTCAACTTCAACTCCGATTCAAATTCATTTTCTTCTGCGCAGAGTTATCCAAGCCGGCTTGTGCGTGGGCAACGGTCTAAAACAGGCTCAGTCCCTATTGCCACTTTCCTCCCGCGGATTTCCCTGATATGTCTGAAAAGGACTTAAATATACTTCTGTATACTTATATCATCTTCCAGAATCTTACATCAATAATTATCTTCAAAAGACGCAACATGCCGCAACTGAAGGTCTGAGGATGTGTGAGGTGGCCAATCCTGAGCTCCAAAACTTCTGTGGCCATGCTGTGGCCGCATCAGCTCTCACAACTTCTCCCAAGAAACTCGGCTCACCTTCCAGCGACATCATTGGCTGCTGCGGCTTGCTGGATTTACACTACAAGTTCTAGCCTAGCTATGCCATGCTATGCCTAGCTGCTATTTCTGCATGTTTTTCTGGGGCATGGACCGTATGGACTTTGCTGGCTAGACGGATCTAAACGGCTAGACTATGCCAAGGTCCAACACCTGCAGTCACCTAAGATCTCCAACTGAGAGGGTCCCTGCCTTGCCCTTGTCATCCAAGGACACGCATACCACAAAGTGCGATCCAGGGCTGGCCTAGCAGAGTCGAAGGTACCACGGGCTGCTTCACAAGAGAGATAGACCGCGCCAGAGAGATCTTTAAACATGAGCACTGAGCGAAAATCTTGAGTCAAAAAATGTCGAAAACTACTAAAACATACTAAAACTATCTAAAACTAGCAGCACGCGACTGACCCAATGTGATTTGACACAGTCAAGTCAGTCGATGCTTCGATTCTTGACTCTGCTTGTGTGGGTCATTGGGACCTCCTCGGACTCAACTTTGCCAATCTGCCAACTCCTGAGCTGACAAGTCGCAGGCAAGAATGGCTGAAGCAAGTGTCAGCCAATGCCAACCACCAGAAAATCAGAACCACTGCGAAACAGCTCTCAAACAGTGAATATGATCTAATACCAGTACAGAAGATTACAGAAGTGTACAGAAAGAAATCTCACACATCATCTGCGCAAACTCTGCAATACAAACCTCGTCCCCTTCCCTCACCTCCCATTTGAACAAGCGCAGCCCCTGCACCAGTGACTCAACACAACTCGGCCCAGCCTATCATGGCCACCGCTGTCAGGCCCACAAATCTGGCAATGGGAGATACTGGGAGTCTTGCTGAAATCAAGCACCACAAAAGCTGAGCTCCGCGTTCGGCATCTTTTTGGAGGTTTCTGTCCAGGAAGATCGAACAAACATAGACATAAACAAACCGTTGACCAAGATCCATCACCTTGTTGCTGGTTGAGAGCCTTGCTGATTTGTGTGAAAATTTGGCAGGGTGACAGAGTATTTGTCGTTGGCGCCGGCCTGTCCAAATGCTTGCCAAGGTCCCAACATGGAAAACCACCTATCTACCAAATCTATGTGGCATGACTTATCTATCTGAAAGATTGACAAAAATCGATGTGGTAGTAATTCCCCCATGGCCGCATGGCTACCAAAGATTAAAGTCCTATTGCACGCATGCTTGCCGAACCAATTTGACCCCACAAAAGCAAAAAGACTTGAAAGTTCCACCCCCTCCGAAAAAATCAATGCAGTCCATTTCTTGGCAAAGGTGTACGTTCAGGAGCAATAGGCCCAGGAACCGCCTACAAGCTGCCGACAGGTGCCTCTTCCATGTTGGGGTAGATCACTTTGTCCCAACCTTTGCCAGTCCAGTGGCCTTTCTGACTGGGTCGAATTTGTTGGGTCGAGCTGTCCTTTCGGGTGACCCAAACCCTTAGATCCCTGAGGACTGTAAATGCTCTGGTGTGTTGAGCGTGTTGAGACTGCAGCTGCCATTCTGCAACAGCTGAAAGCAATCCCAGCCTGAGTGGGCAGAAGCAAACCACTGCTGATGGCAACACCGGGCAAGTTGAGTTCCCTGCCATCATCGCCAACCTCCATTGGAAACACGAAGAGGCCATCTTCCCACCTAAAATCATTGGTGAGCATCAGCATTGGAAACAGCCGGGCCAACATCAAACTGCGGAACCTGATGCTAGCATATGCATGGGTGTGCTGGACTTGCGTCCAAACATTCTCTCTGGGAAAGCCATGGTCCCGTACTCCATCTCGTCTGGAACGAACCCATTCCAGCCTGAAATAGTGGTCAGACGTGGGCAAGGGGAGGCGGCAGCCTCATGCTGCTCAAAACCCTCACTTGACTCTGAATTGAGATGACGGCTGCCCGCAATCGACAGTTTGAAAGGGGGCTTCTTGTCTGATGGCCACACCCTGGCAATCAAAGCATGTCAAAATAATTTGCCGCTTTCTCCGGTCAGCTGCAATGTGGGAAAACAAATCAAGTGGTGTTGGCACCCGGGTTGCGCGATGCCCTTGACATTGTCAAAGGTCTCCTCGCTTGCTGCGTGCCCATCGGGAGTTGTTTCTTAATTATCTTAATTGGGGAGAGATGGGCCCACTAACATCCACCAATTGGACAAATCCCCCAACCCTGCAATCGATGTCCAAAAGCTCGTTGCTCCTTTCCGTTCATCCCATTGGCAGTGCCGTTGGGGTAACCTCCAGCTCCATCATGGCCATCGTGACCTCCATCCAGTCCATTTGGTGCCTCATTAGCGCATCAGTTCGATGAACGCGCATCCGTCCCATCCGATTTACCCCCTCTCCGGTTACAAGAGGGATTGACTGAAATGCAGTCACATAGCGATGTGATATGCGATACATTGCAATATCATGTATGTAAGGTGCGTTTTTTTTCGGGCAGTGATGTTTCTGACGTTTCTGACATGCCGCAGGTGCACTTGAGGGGCCCACCTGCTCCTTGCTGGCTCTGGCACAGGCCTTAGCTGACACTGGACATTTCTGCCATGGATGCCAAACTATCCCAAATTTACTATAAGCGGAAAGTATAGGAAAGTCAAGGCAGCCACCCTGGACAGTCCTCGCCATGTCCTGGCTTTCAACCGACTGGAAGCACTTAAATGATGGACTTTGACGGTTTCATTTTTTGGCGCTGCACATTTTTTCAAAGGCTTTCTCCAGGATCCCAAATTTCAACTTGTTCACTGGCTTGAAACATCTTGAAGCAATGTGTTGCATCTGCTGTTGACATCTGGTTACACAGTTGCTGGTGTTGCTGGACAAACGCCGGTAACATGTTGGAAGTGCTCTGGCGGAGATCGGAGTCCAAGGAGGCCTTCGGAGTGCTTCCATCGGAACCGATAAGACAAATAAGACCGAATAGGACTCTGATAGGACTCGGACCGATAATGGACTGTTACGAACTGCTATGAACTGCTTTTGCTTTTCAAAAGCTTTCAAAGGCTAAGGCTGTTGATCTCTTCAGCGAGTTCGGTGAACTCTGGCTGCTCGACCTCACCGAATCTGCTGAAGGATTCTGCATTTTGCCCGTTCTGGAGGCTTCCTTTCTTTGGGTCAGTGGCAGTTGATGAGTGGTTTCATGAGGTCGAACCAACTACTGAATAAGACACTTTACTATACTATACTTTACATTACTTTACTACGTTGAGAGCGCAGCATATGGCCCCATGGCGGCCATCATCTTGTACACGCCGGCCTGTTGAGTTTCACAGTGCTGTTGCACTCTGGGCTTGTCACCAACAACGACCCACGGCAGGGCGCACCCTGGAACCCTCAAAGCCATACTTTGGTAAAACCACGCTCTGTACCTGGCCAGCTGGAACTAGTGGAGGGTGGAGGGCAAGCCTATGCAAGCCTGGTGCAAAATGCTGACCTGGAACATTCTTGACCTAACATGACCTACCTACATCTAACTAAATTCAACTACATCTAAGTACAATATCATTACCTAACTAAGATCCTTTTATTTTAAGAAATTCATCAGCGCGAGGCATCAGCATCCAGCTACGGCCTCCAGCATGAGCTCCTGCCTTCTTCGGGCCTTCAAACATGGCACATGGACCCAACCAGCCCCCACACACCACCCGGCATGGAACATATGGAACACCATGTGGTTTGATGTATGTGTATGATTAATTGTGTATATTTTTATGGATGTGAGGCCCCGACAAGTTCTCCAGGACCATCAGCCTTTTTTTCGATCTCCTCTAGTCTTGCCTCGCCACATCTTGCCACCACAACGACAGCATTGATGCCGTGATACAATGACCGCTGTGCCGGTGCGGGCCTGGAACTTGTCCTCGGCAAATTGGTCACCTGGTAGAACCAATGTGAGCATCGTCATGAAATGTCAGAAACATGTACGAGTGATTACGAGTGAATTACAAATGTGGATTTCCTGTGCTTTCCTATGCTTTCATATCCTTCTTGCACTGCGTTGCTGCGTGATGCACCTGTAAATTATGTAAGTTTCAACCTCCATCATCCCCTTCATCACAGTCGATAGCACAACATCATCAGAGCTGAACGGGCCGGTGGCACGAAGTTCTGTTTGCAGGCCTTAGGAAACACCCAGGAAAACATCTTCTGGAAATCTAGGCTCTGGTCAAACGGCCTTTGCGCCAGTAAGGGCCGCTCTTGTCACCTCCTCGTAGGTAATGGTAGGATCCTGGGCCCACTGATACGCCGCTGACTGCTTCCTTCCCACCATCTCACATTTGATTCTGCAGGTCCTCATCCAGTTCTTCGTCACTGCTTGCTGCCTCAGGTGTGATCACAATTGACCAGAGTTCACATAAGTTCCATTCCCACAATGCTTCGGAACCATTGGGTGGCTACCGGCCTACCCCGAAATTCAAGTATATATATAGTTGATTCAAGTTGAACCTCAAACATCATGAAACATAATTGGAAAATATTGGAAACAACTTCAAACAACACAGACATCCACAAAGCGACCACAATCTGTGGGCCCGTCAGTGTGCTCCATGCCATCTCTGGGCATCCACACCGCCTGGGCCTTGTGGGCGATCAAACCTCGACTGCCCAAGCTGCCAAGGGTGCTGAAGCCACGAATGCCTCCCAGGCCTCAATGGCACAGCGTGTTCGGGATTGGGGTCCGTAACCGTAAATACGCCGATACGCCGATACGCCGATCGCTGTGTTTGCGCCGATACGCCGATCGATACGCCATTACGCCGATCGCTGTGTTTACGGCCTTATAACCAACCCTAAACAAACCCTAAACCAAGCCCAAACCCTAAATAAACGGCATTCGGTGTATCGGTGCATCGGTGCGCGCACGGCAATCGGTGTATCGGTGTATCGGTGCAAAAAATGTTTAGCGGACCCCAATCCCGAACGCTATGCAATGGCATACAAACAGCATCAAAAGGTCCACAAAATGCCATGGTTCCGAACTTTGGCAGATTCAGAATCATTAGCATTAGTATTAGTATTGGTCATGATTGGTTCGGTGATCATGGATCAATAGCAAAATGCTGATTTGAAGTGAGTAGAAATGGGAGAACGCCAAGGTTATCGCGGGTAAGGCTAATAACGATGGGTCGTGAAACTTGCTTTCAATGCGAACAGAATGGACAAGTCAGCGACCGCCAAAGGTACCAAAGCCACTGCCGGGTACCTCGGATAGTCAGCATAGTCACAAACCAACAGGCAAGAAAAAGCCTCGCCAATGACACATTCATCCCCTTTTGACCCTTGGATGATGCCAAATTTCTAAAATTTGGTTCCGGCTAGGGTGGATGGCACCCTTCCCAAGATAGAGGGCAAAGTCATGTGATCAATCATTGTCACCATCTGCCAGATTGGTCTGCCACATGACTCGGGCCCCCAGCCAACGGTGGAGGTTCCTGAAGCATGTTTGCCATGTCTCGTCTGATCTGCTATGTTCAGTTCCATTGATCTTGATCTTGCTTCAACATCAAGCTCTGAGTTTCCCCGCGTCATCCTCTACCATCTTCTGGCGGCCAGGTCGGGGCTTTACTCTGCCAAAGCTGTCTTCGACCATATCTTCTTCGCCTCAGATGAACAAGTGTCTGCCTCTGCGTAGCATTTTTTCTGCAATAGCAGGGAAGAAGCAATCCCCACAGAAACGCTGCCCCTTTGCTGCTTGATCTGGTCATGTTCACTGCGTGTCTGATGGATTCAAATAGCAGTGTCCTGGAGGTCTCTTACCCCGTCTTGCTGTGACATGTATTGAACTATGTTGAACCCTATTGAACCGTGACTGCATGCCCATCTTCGTGGGAGCAGCAGGTTCAGCTGGTTTTTGGCAAGAGAAACATCGCTGCACATCGGAGCTATGATGAGAGTCCACTGGGTCGAGCCTGCGGATGACCGTGTGGAGGCGGTTTGTATCTGCAGCTCTGGCAACTGAGGGGATTCTTCGGGTGCTTCTTTCCACCTTCCCGGTCTCTAGTGCACCTTTGGGACCACCTTCATAGTGGTAACATGTGGTAACATCTTCATCGTCTTCATCGATCCTTCATTGAATCAAACTTGGTCCTTGGTCCAACAACATCTGCAAGAGAGGTGAAGATCTTATGGTGATTCGCTGCGTCGGGCCAACAGCACTGCTAGGCAAGCATTGAGGCTATCTCCAACACTGGTGGCACGTCCCAAGAATTTCCCCAAAGCTTTGCTGGAGATCTTCAACTGGCTGATGAAGCAATTGGCCGCAGGTTGATGTGGGGCTACAATGTTGGTAGCATCCACCACTTGGCATTTCCTCGAATCTGGGGCGTTTTCCAAACGGGACTGAGACTACAAATCAATACAAAGCATGGTCCACAACTTGGACAAAAGTTAAAACAGTGAATGGTGAAGGGTGGAAAGATCTGGAAAGTCATGGGAACATGTCAAAATATCAAAACAAGTGAAACAAGTCAGGTCCTTTCGCTCACTTTAGGAGACTACTTGAACTGATCCAACCCACCTTGGGCCACCTTGGGCCACTGCTGAGTGGCCAGTCCAAAGCACTGCTCTGCACCAGCGCGGCCGAGGAGAGGAAACTCTCCGTGAGCTCGTGGAAATCGGCGTCCGCTGCTTCACTGGCTCCCTGCAGCCTCAGGATACCTCAGGCGGTTGGAGGACAAATCTGGCCGGGGTGATGATAATGTCATGAGTGATGACAGCATCATGAATCACATGTCAAATGACATGCCCAGACATGCCCAGTATATTCCCGAGTGCAATTCAGCATGTAAATAAATAAGCCCCCTCGACTTCTAGGCCCATCTCTCTCTCTCTCTCTCTCTCTCTCTCGCTCGCGTGCAGAGCGAATAGCGAATACTGGAGCAGAACGTGGACATGCAAATGCAGCAGGCACACAAGTGTGCAAGCTGGTGCAATCGGTATAATGGTATAGTCATACATAATGTATCATAATGTCATCTCATCATATCTCATCTAGTACATCCTTAGTATGTGCGCAAGTGTGCAATTAGTATTTGGATTCATGGAAGCATACTCGTGATGCTTGCAATCAAACATGCCAAAAATCAATATCCTCAAATATCTTCAAATAAACCTAAGCTCCCTTCATTGATCTTCAAGCATCTTCATACCATCCGCCGTCATCTTGAAAGAACATAGGACACAAGAACGACAATTGACGATAATCGACATATATTGACATGATATAAGCAAGCAACAACACCATCCAAGACCTCTCTATATCCTGTTAGGATCTTTTTGGAACACTTGGATGCGTTGAGCATGGTGTAGCATGGTTGTGGCCCAAGCACTCCCTGTGGTATGTTCAAAGCTCCGGTAGGTCTGATCCAACACACCGATGGCATCCTCCGCCGAGGCCGTGCCGCTGCGAACGCGCAGCTCCAGCGCCCGGATGGTGCTGCGAGTCCGTGACCAACTCAGCGGCTCCAGCTGGGCGTCTTGGCGTTCGGGCGTGCGGGCCACGGAGGTCAACCAGGAAGCTGCAGCTGATGCAGAGCCACCAAGGCCACTGGAAGCAGAAGCAGCTGCAGCTACGGATTTGAAACTGAAACAACTGCCATGAACGGCCACAGCCACAGAGGCAAGGCGCCGGGAAATTTCGGATGCCAAGATGTTGGCGTTGGCAGCAGCTAATTCCAAGGCCATGTTTGGTTCCTCTTCCGGATTGTGCTCTGCCAAGTCCAGGTTGAGGAAGGCTGCTTTGGAGGCCAAGGTCTGGCAGGCGGAATCGTCATAGAGCAACTCATTGGCGATGGTGAGCACCTTCAGTCGTGTCGGTAGATGCTGGCTCTGCAACATGGCCTGCAGCATTTCATGCAGACCGCTACGGAGGGCTCAAGGGACATCATTGAGCTGGGTACATGTCAGAATGAGGTACTCCATTGTACTCGAAATGCTGCTGGATGATGACAAAACACATAACAATTACATAACATCACATTGACAATGGTCAAAGTCCACGTCCAAGAGCATGGGACCGGACGGGGTCTGTTTTTTTTTTTTTACCCATACTATTCAAGATGTCATCCACACACTGATATCTGCTGCTCAACTTACTTCCCAACTTCTTGCCACCCAGCTGGATGCTTTTGGTAGGAACATCGCTGGCAAGCTCTGGCCTCCAGTGTCTCTGCAACTTGAGCCAGCTCAGAAGCATCACTGGTAGCCCGCTCACAAATCTCCGTGACCAATGGGAAGTCCAACCTTTTCCCAGGCGTCAATGCGTCGGCCAAGAGGGTTGTTGCGGAAACGGCTTCTGTGGCAGCCCTGGCTTCCACCACAGCCTTCAGTCTGGCGACAAACACCCGCCTTTGGGCCGAGATCTTGGAGGCATCTTCCTGAAAAGTCTTCAATTTGTTGCTTCCCCGTTCCAGTTCTTGGACCACAATCCTTGGGTCAGGCCATTGTCTCTGCCAAGACGAATCTGGCAGCAACATGCCATCAGCCGTTGCCTCACACTTCTTGGCCAAAGCCTTCGCAGCAGTCAAGGCCTGTCGCGTCTCACCATGCACGTGGAACAAGGTGTCCGCATCAGTGTCCTCCAGACAAAGGATCTCCTCATAGAGGCGACTGAAGGTTGTGCCGAGGTCCTGGAGTTCATGAGAAAACACTGGAAACCCATATCAAACCCATATATTAAGCGTATACACAGGCAATCCAAGTATGTCATATTGAACGCAAACATCAGTCCATCCGAGTTGTAGTGCTAAATTTGGTCTCTCATGTCTGAGAAAATTGTCAGGAAATGCAGATGCAGTGGCGGCTTCCGGGCTTCTCTGAAACTGCTATGTTGTATTCAAATGTAAGCACGGCTTGGATGCTCCGAGGACCAATATATAATCCTTCGAAGTTTTAATATGAACAAACTGACAAACATGCCACAGAACATGGCGCCATATGCATCCAGTACGATTGCTCACAACAATATTTTTCCACTGTTCACCGCATCTCCTGAACAGCAGCATGCTGTGAAATCAACAGCACGGCAACGATGGCAAGACCTTCGATCCCATCACGGCGAAAGCTGACGTTGGCCCAGACGTTGCAACGCAGCTGACCAAAATCTTCTGACTCAGGGCCCCAATTGGCTGACCAGAAAAGGCCTCTGGCAATTTGGACATGGCCATATGAAAAGCGTTGAACAAATCCAAAAAATATGTCAAAGGTATTCAAAGGTAATCAATTATTCATATGTATCATTCTGTGCCATACCTACGTACGGAACCAAGACATCCATGACCACAGGATACCACAGCTGAAGATGATGGCCCTGCCTTGGATCCTTTCCATCAGTGTCTGTTGTGAAAGGGAAATGAAGTCTGGATCGGACTTGATGCGATCGATGGCATGGATCGATGCTGCCCGAACGCTTTGAGGTTCCCAACGATCAAAGGACAAATCAACTTCAAGGCCACAGAGCTTTGTTGCTTCTGGGATGTCGAAGTTGGTTGCTTCGGCATCCACCTTCTCCACTAGATAAACCAGGCCAGCTGTTCGTATGCTAATCCATCCAAAAATGTACTTTAGCTGCGTCTGCACTCGCGCTCGTTGGCGTCCAACTTCTGAGGAATCAAATTCCACAATCTTCAGCAAGGTACCCGGTGGGGATTCACAAATCCATTGGCTGCTCAATGCCCTACCAGTTCTCAAGGTGGCCGGGCTCACTACCCGACAAACATCATCCAGCTGCAAGGTCTCCATGGTCAAATCACATCGTGCCCAATGGCAACAACGGCACCGTTTGCTGTGATAGGACAACGGCACATACCATGGCACCAGCAGTGATACATTGCGATCTCCGTTTCAAGGGCTTTGGGCATCAAAAGTACTATGTGACGACTTTAGAAATTGATCAAATTGATGAAGTTGCAAAGTGCTGCATTCTTCCCAAGAAGGTTCATTGATCGATCACTTTCTGTCAATCAACATGGACGAAGTTGTGAGGATGTCGTGAGGCAATCCTGGCAATTTCATGCGGGTATTTGGAACGTACATTGATTTTTTTTGGACGATATGCATCGATTTGTGTAAGCATCGATTATGCATCGATTCCCACTTGTTCCACAATTTTGTTACCCCAGTGCCTGCCAGAGTCTTCGCTGGGTGTGCAGCAGCCAGACTCTTCTTCTTCTTCTTCTTTTCTTTTTCTTCTTCTTCATCTCTCTCTCTCTCTCTTTTTGGCGCTGTGCCCTTGTTTTTTTTTCATTCAGTTGTTTTCACGTGTTTTCATTCTGCAACATCTAAGTTTCGGACTGACTTTTACCAAACCACTCGCCTTGCAAGGGAAGCATGGCTCATGGTTACCAGCGGAGAAGAATCTGGTGTTGCGCCTTCTGGACCCGACATGTCCTTGCATAGGCCATGAGACCGGTTTCTTTGAGGGCAGCGCAGCGTTGTCGAAGTCAACCCCAACAATTGTGAGTTGCCTGCAAATATTCAATTCACACAGCGATTCTTATTCAATCTGAGTCTTTCTAAACTGACACCCAAACGCATCATGCGGCTTGCATCCAGATTTGGGCAAAGCAGGAAGTACAGCCTGAAACCATGTGAAACCATTTTCAGAAATAAACAAAAATGAATCATGAACATCTTATCTGTGCTGATGAATGAAAATGAACTAGCAACTAGCAGAACCCTGCATAACCCAATGCTTTACACGCTTCACAATCTAGACATATAGACCATTGAAGGCCGGTCAGCTTTGACACAGTGAATGACAATTCGACATCTTTCCACCTGGTGTTGTCCACAAACTCGTCGTCACGGAAGGCTGAGTATGTCCCCCCGCCGTTCCGGACCTTGAATAGACAGAGGGACCAACCAGAATTTTGCATCCATCTGAAATATAGAATGGTTGTGAATTGTTTTGAACAATGACCATCTACCATGGATGATTGGAATCCATCCAGTGGGTTTTCCAATTTTGGAATACTTTGTTCTGATCCAGGGTGAACTGACAAAGCCGCAGGCCAAGTGAATAGAGCGCGGATCGCAATCCAAATGCCTGGAAGTGTCATTGATCGAACATTGCCCACAAAAATCCACAGGACCACAGGACAGATATTGATACAATATTGAACCCTTTCAATTTTGAAAGTTTCCAATCATTTAACCAAAAAAATATAAACAAATGTTGTTGACATGCAAAAGAGAAGGGTCCGGTATACAACAGTCACAGCATACACACGATTGAGATGGCCAAAAACTGCAGTCACAAATGCGGATATGCGTTCATGCGATTTGTGCACCTTTTCTGAATTCTTATCCCGATGAAGGTGTTGACATTTTTCAAAATTTTCCCTCCTGCTTGCAATTTTTTCACTAAATTTTCTGTGTTTGGAGTTTTATTTTGTCACTGTCCTTGGCATGTTTTTTGACAAATTACAATGTGCTGCTGAACTTGGAGATATACATTTACATGCGTGCTGCCTCAACCTCTTGCATGTCGGTCTCAACATGAACAATTTTCACTCATGCGCAAATGTCTATTTCATGGGCCACGGGCGCCTTGAAAGCGCAGCTTTCAGGTGGCAAAACCTCATCAAAAAACAATGGAAACACACATGCAGCTGGAAAAAACGATCTGAAGACTGAACCAACACCATCCGTTCAGGATCTTAATGGGTTTTTATACCCCATAGGAAACCAATACATACCAACACTATCAGCACTGAGTTCTGGGCTTTGCGAACTCAGGTGTGAGGATCCGAAGCTCGCCCTGAGCCGACGCGATTTCCATCGATTCGTTTTTCAAATGCCGCAGTCGCTGACAGTGCCCCCAGGTTTCCCCGCTGTTTGTGTTGGGTGGCAAGCTGTGACCTCCACAACCTTGACATGCAACAAAATTGAATGCCGAAATTCACGAATGAATGACCAAAAAAAGGGATCCATTGAGAGAGTCTCTCAATTTGTCCCAATGCTGAAAATGAAAAATTGGGACAACGGTTGGATGTGATCAGCATGGCAAAAAGACCAACTGCCGAACAAAATTCAAAACAATAACAAACATATCCATTTACATACATATGCATTTGCAGCACGACGATGCAGCATCCTGAAAGTTTACCGGCTGGCGAAACCATGGGCACAATCACACAAACGTGTCACACACCATGGTTTGTGTCGGTATGAATTCCCTCTGTCACATAGGTGCCCATCTTTTCAACAACGTTGATCCTCAACATATTCGATGGTGCACACCAAATTCAAAATTTTGTTTCTGCGTTCCCCACCATTCGGCGGCAACCCCACCACAAGCGGACCCAGTTGCCCGCGTCTCTTGAACCGAACAAACAACACAACGTCCCGGATCCATGAGGACATGTGTTCATACGATGTAATATTTTCTGGAACGAATAATGATGCAAACGTGTGCGGCGGCACATCACCACTTGTAACCATCACATTTGTGGCTGGCCCACCTTGTGTAAGCTGTCTGGTACAAGTGAGACTTGGAACGTGGTTTCCGTTTCCAAGCCTTAATGATCCAACGCCTCCAATACTGTTTCTATCGAATGTCATGCTAAATGTATGGAACGTGCGAAAATACGTAATTTCGTTTGCCCAAGGTTCCACGGTTGTTACAAGATATTTGTATTGAAATAATATGACGCAGTTGTTGTTTGCTAAAGGTGATTACGTCTGCAAATTTTGAAGGATTCTTTCCACAAACAACGAACATACCGACCCATCGAGGTCCTACTACATGTATAAGGCTTGCCCAAAATACACGCAGATTGACCCGCAAGACATTGCAGCCTCAAAAAATATTGTGTCTAGTAATGTCAATTAAAAAACACTTCGTAGCATTTCGAATAAAAAATATAAAAATAAAATTTGATGGAACTTGCTCGGTAGCACATCAAAAAGAATTTTCCACTGTTTTCTCATTTTTCTGCTCAATCATCATGCCCAAAATATTTGGTGGCTACTTCGAGTACTGATACTTTGGATGATTTTAAAGGGTTTGTGGGGAGGAACCTACACTGGAGTCCTTACAGAACCTAAGATTAGTTCCTTTTTGGAACTTCTTTTGTAATTTTCTAACTTTTTTCTTCTCTTCACAAAATTCAATTTCTTGCTATAAATTGGTAGCAGCTTTCAAAAAAAAATCGGGCACTTCGGTTTTACCATTTCAAACAATTACCAAAAAACAAAACATCTAGAAATTTTCTGAAGTTCGTGCCATTTCTTTTTATTCTTTTCACTCTTTCGAAATGCGTTTCGTTCTTGAAAATTTTCAAATGAAACTTCAAACAGTTTTTTTGTTCCAAAATTTCATTGTTGATTGTTGATGTTCAAAGTTGTTTGTTGTCAGCTTCCGTGTGAGGTCAGCCACCGGCTTATCTAAAAACGGCCACTTGATAATTTTCCCGAGGTTTTGGCGATCTCTTCACATGGAAACGGGCTGCCAGCAACATCCACCAACATGTGGTTGGCAAGGGCAGTGCCATCATTTGGTGTGTAAAACGGAATGCATGTGAATTAGAAAAAAATTGCTGAGGTAGCAAAGATTGTCGCACATGACAATAACAGCATTTACATCGATGATCCTTATTGTTGTGGCGCATGTGTCCCAAAAAAAGCAGAATGCAACATAATTTCAAAGTTCCAATTGTTGTTCCAATGCGGAATAATAATTCGCGCCTGCCAGACGAAGGTCTCTAACTTTTACCAAAGGTGCGTCCGCTCCTCCTCGTTCTCGCCCTCCTCTTCCTCGCCCTCCTCCTCCTCCTCCTCCTTCCCTTCTTCCTTTTGTGCTTCCTCCCTGCCCCTCCTTTTGCCAGCTCGTCGTCACCACGGGCACCGCATGGAAATTTCCTAACATGGCGGGTGCCATAAATCACTTAAAAACAGGCCATTTCAGAAATTGAAACCCATGCTTTGGCGGATCGCCCATGTGTAAGAGCTTCGAATCAAATGGAACCGCATGGAAACGCCAGCTTGAGTGAAAGGGTCTCCTTCCAGAAGTTCTCATGGCGTGGCGAGCTCCGGCTCAGTCTGGGCACGTAAGGATCCGAAGATATATACAACAAAGAATGTGAGATGGGATGTCCGAGTAGAAGCCAGAAAGATACCAGCATGGATGCCAGATAGAAGGTCAGAAAGAATTGCAGGAGAGAATGTCGAAAAAAAAGCCGGGTTGATGCGCAGTATCAGTGTGGCGCATGTTGGGCGCCTTCTCCAGGCGGATGTATGCCACCATCACAGACAGATGCAAGAGGTTGCGGCGGCCAAACCCAGGTTGGGTTTGTACACCCTGCGCGGCCGATGGTTCTGCGGGGGTGCAGGGACTTGATGCAGGTCCAACTTGGCAACCACATCGTCCATGTATCGCTTAAAAAGGAAATTTAGTTTCGGCAGCAGCTTTCGGAATTGTAATTGATCAGGCCGCTGCAGGAATGGAGGTGCAGGCCTGAGCCAAGTTGTACAAAAGAAGCGCCAGGCGAGAGCGACGTGTCTTCCACTTGCCTGCCTCTTTGCCGCCTGGCGGTCATTCTTGTATGCAGTTTCTTTCCCCACGGCCCGGCCATCGAAACTCTCTTAAACCCGAGAGCTGATTAGCCGAAGTCCGTCATGCAATGCCCGGGCGCAAGAGGCCGGTGGCGCACGCAATGCAGCTGCATGGAGCGGACGAATCTTGGATGTTCGTACTGATGGGCAGACGCTCCCCGAGGCTCAGCGAGTCTTCTTCCCCGAATGCTTTCATGAGAATGGTGCATCGAAGACGACAGTGGTGCCTTACGAGACGAACGCGGCAAAATCAGAAACCACACCAGAGAATGCAGCAAACAGCAAACGAAAAATCTGGACACGAGCGCGCGCGTAGCAATACCATGTGACGATAAAACATCGACAGAGTGTGACGCGGTGATGTCCTTCGGAACATTCCTGTGGCATTGAATGAAAAGAACGACTCCGCGAACGGCGCAAATTAGAAACGATTGTTCGCTTATGGTTTTCCAATTTTTGGACCTTTTTGTGGGAGGGTGGGAATGAAACTTCGTTCACGTCGCAGGCCGTAACAAATGAAACTTTATACGTTCTAAGTCCTTGGTGCGTGTCCTGAAATTACTTGTTGTTGTGACTCAAAACATTTTAGTAACGAATGCTGCAGGCAGTTGGAGGTGACAGCTGTCTGATTTGCATGGTTACATGTGCACGACGGTCAATGTCAATGTGGCGTTCAAAAAAATTGTGAGTGCGGTTTCTTTTTCAAGAGCACGCAAATCGTTGGTTTTGGGGTCCGCCGATTTTGAAAAACCCTGTTTGAGAACAGAGCCACAATCATAATAAAATTTCATGCGTGCAGCCAAAAACTAAACATACAATATTTTTATTTTTCAGGGTCCAACGTATTTTTTCAGCTAAATGATCAGGGCGGGGTGGTGGTTGGGGGTGGATAGGATGTTAGCTTCACTGGCGTATGCTGGCCAAACATGGTAGGCATCCAAGAACATTGGGGTGGAGTGGAGGGGTGGAGTGGAGGTGAACGTGCGGTGGGGTGGGGTGAGAGAGGGAGAGAGAGAGAGAGATATATATATATATATATTGCCCTCCACTCGCATTTGCGCACCCAAAAGGCAGATTTCCAGCAACACGGTCACCGCGCCTTGAGGATCGTTGACATGTTTACTCATGGCGCCAGTGGTTTCAATAGGCAACGTTCATGCATTTCAAGCCGTTAGTTTTGATCAGACGTGAAACTAAAACCCTGCAATGGCGGCTCGTTTTCAGGGTCCCAGGTAGCAGTTAATTACAATGCGTTTTGATAACATTGATACGATTGACACCATCGTTCTTCAAACACAGCTGTCGAGTTTTCCCGCGAGCGTCTGCGATTTTTTTCCTAAAAAAGTACTGCCAATATTACATCTGCATACCTTACATTTGCACATACGCACATCTGCACATCTTACATTTGCATGTTTTACATCTGCAAACCTTTCATCTGCACATCTTAAATGGGCATGCCTTACATCTACAAATGTGCACATTTGCGCATCTTACATCTGCATATTTTACATCTGCACATCTTCGCATCTGCACCTCTTACATCTACATATCTTACGTCTGCCTGTCTTACATCTGCACATCTTACATCTGCATATCTTTCATCGAGATACCCAGATACATTTTTTTT
This sequence comes from Symbiodinium sp. clade C Y103, assembly GCA_003297045.1. Lineage (NCBI taxonomy): Eukaryota > Dinophyceae > Suessiales > Symbiodiniaceae > Cladocopium > Cladocopium sp. clade C. Next base: position 302,829 of record BGPT01000744.1, read on the forward strand.
TTTTCTCTCTCTCTCTCTTTCTTCTCCTTTTTTGCTATTTTTTTTTGTCGGTAGTGTCAGCGAGAAATCACGAACATGCAACGCTTTCGCACGAAATGAGATTCCATCGTCAAAACTGCGATAAAATTGCGTTTTCCCCGCAACCCTCTCGCACGAAATGAAATTCGATCCCGCAAAACATTGGTAAAATTGTGATTTTGAGGTGTCCCGCGCACCCCTTTCGCACGAAATGAAGTTCAATCGGCAAAAACTGCGGTGAAATTGCGATTTATCTTGGTTCCACGCCGGGTTCCCATGCATAATGTGCCGTTTTGGCTGATTTGTTGCCCTTCAAATTATGAAGTGATAAAAACAGCGGGAAAAACACGATTTTTGAACTGTCGGGGCGCGCGCAAGCACGCCGGGTTCCCAAGCAAAATGTGTCGAAGAGTCTACGTGTTTGAAAGTGTCTGTGTGTAAAGGTTTTTGTATGTAAAAGATTGTAACAGTGTCTGTTAGTGTCTGTGTGCGAAAGCGTCTGCGTAAAAGCGTCAGTGTGTAAACGCTGCTGTGTAAACACGCCTGTGTGTAAACTCTTGTGTGAAAACGTGTCTGTGTGTAGAAGCGTCTGTGTGTAAAAGGCGTCTGTGTATCCCCCTGCCATTTGGGGTGGTGGGGGTGGGGCCAGCCATGTAGTAGAGGACTCCCATTTTTTTCTGCCAAGTGCCTGGCTCTCAGCCTGCAAAATGAGGCGTTCTCTACAAAATGAAGGAAGGGCCTTGGAAAGGATTTTTTTCTACAAGATGACCCTTGAAAACGATTTTGGGCATTGTTGTGATTCTTGATTTTCTTGATCAACATGGTTTTCAGAGGCTGTTTTAACTATGTTTCAAGGCCCATTTCGTAGACAAAGCATGGGCCCTGGTGGGCCCTAACAACTCCCAAACCGATATTTATGATACTGATCTTCAGATGCCCATTTTGTAGTAAACGTAAAACGCATTAAGAACCAAAATTGAAGAGAACAAAACCACAGAAGGGATCACTGCATTTTTCCCGTCTCAAAACCATGAGGAAGCGAATTATCAAGTTTTCATGTTGTTATGTGTTCTTTGGAAGGGAACAATATGATGGACGTCAAGAACCCAAATATTTCTTGGCATAGTCTCAAATAAATATATTTTCTTTAGAGAAAAAATACAGTAGAGAAAAAGAGAACCACAACGCCAACTCATTTTTTAAGTGTTTGGAGGAAAATCTGTCACCTTGTAGGGGCACGATGGCGGACAGGGGAATAAAAACGCAAAAAGGATAACGATAATTTTTCATGATTTTTCACCTACTTTTTTTCAGTACTTATCCTGAGGTGACTTCATATTCTACCATATTGTAGCTGTTTCGACGAGGGCCTCTCACTTTGTAGGGGCATGATGGGGGAACAGAAAAGAAACAAATGTTCGCAAATATTCTGACATTATCTTGCTCACTCTGGAGCTGGACCTTTACAAGCATGAGAAGCAAGAAAATATGAACAGTAACCCCTTTGTGTAAAGTTTTCGAACAGGACTTGGCATTTTGTAGGGGCATGACGGGGAAGATAACAGTTTCACTATAAATCTGTGTGATTTTCCTTAATTGCCTTCAACAATCTTCAGATATTTACTGTAAAACCGTCAAATGCATGTAACGAAGAGAAAACGCACACACCAACCCATATAGTAGGCGTTTCGGAAAAGGACTTGTCATTTTGTAGGGGCGTGATGGGGGGGTGGCTAGAAATCAAACATACGACGCATTCAAAACATATACTCGCAAAACACACGCACACACGAGAGAGATGGAGAGAGAAAGAGAGAGACACAAATCAAATAAAATCAGGCAAGTCATGCGATATCTGGTTCTGTCCGTTTTTTCCCAACAATCGACCTACACGTGGAATATTCGAATGCAAAATCATAAAATGTGTCATGTTTTCCTGAAACCCAGTGGACTCACTACAAAATGCAGGGGTTCCCAATTCAAAAGAACCTAGACTTTCATTTGCAAATTGCCTGGCCCTGGAAATTCAAACATGTCTATCTTGATGCCCCAGGACCCGGACTTTCTCTACAAGATGGCCCTTGAAATTAGTTTTAGCAAAATTAAAAAAAAAATGACTTTTTCACCGGGTGGAGCTGTCTACAAGATGACACCCAAAACCAATTTGGTAGAGGCCTCAAGGCCACCCAAATCGTAGAGGAAATTGGCAAGGGGATGTCTGTGTGTAAAAGCACCTGTGTGCAAAAGAAGTGTGTGTGTGTACAAATGTTTGCCTGTGCGTAAAAACGTCTGTGTGCAAACTCTTGTGTATGTAAACGTGTCTGTGTACAAGTGTCCGTGTGTAAACGCTGCTGTGTGTAAATGTCTCCGTGTGTAAATTCTAATGTGTACACATGGGTGTGGGTAAAAAAAGGGTTTTGTATGGCTCGCCACGGTCATCCATACCGATGGATCGGTCTAGATCACCTCCGTTTTGGTATGGATCACGGAGTATGGATCCTGTGGATTCTGGCCCCTGATCCATACCTCGCATTTTGACCCCCAGCCACATGTCTATGTGTAAAATCGTTCGTGTGCAAAAGGCTCCTGTGTGTAAACGCATTTGTTTTTAAAAGGGGTTGTGTGTATAAATTGTTGTGTGTGTAAAGCGTCAGTGCCCCAAAAAATAAAAAGGGGCTGCGTTTAAAAAGGTATGAAGGCATCTGTGTGTAAAAGGGGTTTGTGTAGAAACGTTTCTGTGTGTAAAAGCGTCTGTGTGTAAAAGGGCCTGTGTGTAAACAAGGGTTTGTGTGTAAAAAATTGTGTCTGTAAAGCGTCTGTGTGTAAAGGATGTTTGCGCGCAAAAATTATGTAAAAACGATTGTGTGTAAAAGTGTCTGTGTCTAAAAGTGTTGGGTGGATAAATTGCCTTCGTGTAAAAAGGGTTTGTGTGTAAACGTGTTTATGCGTAAAAGGCACGTCTGTGTAAAAAACACCTGTGTGTAAAAACATGTAAAAACGTCTGTGTATAAAAGTGTCTGTGTGTAAAAGCGGCTGTGTGTAAAAGCGTCTGCGTGTAAAAGTGTCTGTGTGGAAAAACTTCTGTGTAAGAGGGTCTGTGTGTGTAAAAAAGTTCTGTGTGTAAAGGAGGTTTGTGTGTAAAGGTGTCTGTGCATATCATAGAAATGTCTGTGTGTAAAAGTGGTTTGTGTGTAAAAATGTCTGTGTGTAAAAGCGTTCGTGTGTAAAAGTGTCTGTGTGTAAAGGCTTCTGTGTGTTGTGTAAAAAGTTCCTGTGTCTAGCTTATTGAAACAAGTGATCAGCCTCAATATGACCACAAAAGCAGGTGCTAGCTATCACGCCTTTTACTTGAGCCATACACGCCGTATATAGTACATATGANACAAAAGCAGGTGCTAGCTATCACGCCTTTTACTTGAGCCATACACGCCGTATATAGTACATATGAGGTGATACTGTGGGGAATACTGTGCAACAACACCCCCCGTGCAGCGTAGCTACTATTTACAGTGGGGTGAAGCTGCAAATTCAGAAAATGCACAGTTAGTAAGGGATGCCGTAACATGAACTAGAAACAACAAAACCCCAACAACCCCGAAAGACCGCCTATCCTTTCGGCGATCTTTCCAGCAGGACCTCAGTAGTACCGGCGTGGCAATCAAGACATGAGCAAAACNACAAAACCCCAACAACCCCGAAAGACCGCCTATCCTTTCGGCGATCTTTCCAGCAGGACCTCAGTAGTACCGGCGTGGCAATCAAGACATGAGCAAAACGGTGCAAGGGATCAACTTCAAGTGGATTCCTATCGAATGCACGGATGCATGAAACTGGAATGCAAAACTCTCGAATTTTCGGCTCAACCGGGCTTGTGGTCGATCGGAGGCATGCAGTGGAAAAGAAAAGTGGCCCGTTACAAAGGCCAGCGTTTCCACGCGGCAACAAAAGATCTTGTGGTCGCCCGGGAGCATGCACAAAGGCAAAACAAATGGACCATACGAATGGTCAAGCAAAATCTGAATTCAGATTCCGGCTGCGGGGAAGCATTTTAGAAATGCCGAAAAGACGCCCTAGTTTCATAGGGCGAGAGCTTCCGCTCCGCAGACATGCAACTACCAGACGTGTGCAAGCAAGAAGGAATCATGGCATACGATCACAAACTGCCAAAAGCCAAACGGATTATCGGATGAGAAATTCGGATGCTCAAATTAAACAAATGTGGCAAAATTCCAACTTAGCACACTAGGTTGAGATTTGTGAAAAAATGGTCATGCGAAAATATGCACCAACATGTGCATGCAGAAGCTGTTTCACAGCCCGTTGCAGATGATCATATCTACTTCAGGCGTGAGCTTCCGCTCCGCNCTCCGCGATGACTCAGCGATAGCCCGGAAAGTGACCTCGCTCACGGTATTGGTGACCTTGTCGTCGTTGACGCCAGGCCTCCCATTCCGCATCCGTCCACTGGGCGTAATAGGCATTCCACTCCTCCTGAGTGTAGCCGCGCCGAGACCCTTGATGTCGTCCATATCCCGGTCGGGGTGTCCGAGTGACATCTGGATCCTGCTGACGTGTAGCAGGTAGGGCTCGGCTTCCGCCTTGCGTTGAAGTGGCTTCGGTGATGGGCCGGAGGTGGTGCTCCACATAGCCCAGGAGATCGTTGTAGACCTCCNAGCAGGTAGGGCTCGGCTTCCGCCTTGCGTTGAAGTGGCTTCGGTGATGGGCCGGAGGTGGTGCTCCACATAGCCCAGGAGATCGTTGTAGACCTCCTCTTCAAAACGCTCCCCGATCGGGATCTGAGCATATGAGGCCGCAAAGTGATTGGCGCGGTAGAATCTGTTCCTGTACCACACCAACACCTGATCGTCCACCCTTAAGACGGTGGTCGTTGCGGGGTCCTCGTACGACACGAGGCACATCCTCGCTTTGAATTGTCGTACTTTGCCCGTATTGATCTCTTCACGGGTGCGCCGGATGTTCGGGAGANGTTGCGGGGTCCTCGTACGACACGAGGCACATCCTCGCTTTGAATTGTCGTACTTTGCCCGTATTGATCTCTTCACGGGTGCGCCGGATGTTCGGGAGAACGGCATTCCCCAACACCGTGATCCAGTGCATGCACTGGGGCGACAGATCTTGGACTGCACAATT